>CM072152.1:25697506-25757092 GCA_036850595.1 Rhyacichthys aspro | reverse complement strand
TACAGCAGCTTTAGAGGGTCAAAACTACAACTACAGCAGCTTTAGAGGGTCAAAACTACAACTACAGCAGCTTTAGAGGTCAAAACTACAACTACAGTAGCTTTAGAGGGTCAAAACTACAACTACAGCAGCTTTAGAGGGTCAAAACTACAACTACAGCAGCTTTAGAGGGTCAAAACTACAACTACAGCAGCTTTAGAGGGTCAAAACTACAACTACAGCAGCTTTAGAGGGTCAAAACTACAACTACAGCAGCTTTAGAGGGTCAAAACTACAACTACAGCAGCTTTAGAGGTCAAAACTACAACTACAGCAGCTTTAGAGGGTCAAAACTACAACTACAGCAGCTTTAGAGGGTCAAAACTACAACTACAGCAGCTTTAGAGGGTCAAAACTACAACTACAGCAGCTTTAGAGGGTCAAAACTACAACTACAGCAGCTTTAGAGGGTCAAAACTACAACTACAGCAGCTTTAGAGGGTCAAAACTACAACTACAGCAGCTTTAGAGGTCAAAACTACAACTACAGCAGCTTTAGAGGGTCAAAACTACAACTACAGCAGCTTTAGAGGTCAAAACTACAACTACAGCAGCTTTAGAGGGTCAAAACTACAACTACAGCAGCTTTAGAGGTCAAAACTACAACTACAGCAGCTTTAGAGGGTCAAAACTACAACTACAGCAGCTTTAGAGGGTCAAAACTACAACTACAGCAGCTTTAGAGGGTCAAAACTACAACTACAGTAGCTTTAGAGGGTCAAAACTCAAAAAAAAAAAACCAAAAAAAAAAAAAAAAAAAAAAAAAAAAAAAAAAAAAAACCTATAAAAAAAAATAAAATTAAAAATTTATTATTGTAGATGGTACTTTATAAACTTTACTGTAGATGGTACTTTATCTAGAAGCTTACTGTAGATGGTACTTTATAAACTTTGTAGATGGTACTTTATAAGTTTTACTGTAGATGGTACTTTATAAGTTTTACTGTAGATGGTACTTTATAAGCTTTACTGTAGATGGTACTTTATAAGTTTTACTGTAGATGGTACTTTATAAGCTTTACTGTAGATGGTACTTTATAAGCTTTACCGTTAGATGGTACTTTATAAGTTTTACTGTAGATGGTACTTTATAAACTTTACTGTAGATGGTACTTTATAAGTTTTACTGTAGATGGTACTTTCTCTAAGCTTTATTGTAGATAGTACTATCTAGTAGTTTTATTATAGATAGTACTTTATCAGAAGCTTTATGTAGATGGTAACTTTATAAACTTTACTGTAGATGGTACTTTATAAGTTTTAATGTAGATAGTACTTTATCCAGAAGCTTACTGTAGATAGTATTTTATCTAGTAGTTGTATTGTAGATAGTACTTTTATCCAGAAGCTTACTGTAGATAGTACTTTATCTTGTAGTTTTATTGTAGATAGTACTTTATCTAGAAGCTTTACTGTAGATGGTACTTTATCTGGTAGTTTTATTGTAGATAGTACTTTATCTAGTAGTTTTACTGTAGATGGTACTTTATAAACTTTACTGTAGATGGTACTTTATCTAGTAGTTTTACTGTAGATAGTACTTTATCAAGAAGCTTTACTGTAGATGGTACTTTATCTAGTAGTTTTATTGTAGATAGTACTTTATAAGCTTTATTGTAGATTGTACTTTATCTAGAAGCTTACTGTAGATGGTACTTTATAAACTTTACTGTAGATTGTACTATCTAGAAGCTTTACTGTAGATAGTACTTTATAAGCTTTACTGTAGATGGTACTTTATCTGGTAGTTTTATTGTAGATAGTACTTTATCTGGTAGTTTTATTGTAGATCTGTAAAAATCCTACTTAAGTGAGTATAACTAAGCATTTAGTGAAGACTACTCAAGTACAAATACTGTGGTTTATTGGTTTTATGATAATTGTACTACAGTCTCAGGTGGCAGCATTAATAAAAGTGATGAGAGAAATCCATATGGCTTTAAGTGATGTATTTCTTGTACAAAAGGTCACGTAGTGGTAGAAAGTACACAGTAGTCTGCAGGGTGACAGACTAAGAGCACACTTTGTTCTGAGAGTAGGACATCATCTCACGACTGGTTCGAGCGAGTTACAAAGGTCACGATCAGAGGAGAGTTGTGCAGCAAACAAAGAGTATTATGAAAACACAAAGAGCAGTGTAAGTGTGATATAAGAGCTTTTTCTGTGATATTAGACATTTTCTTTATTATTTTCTACCACAAGGACGTCTCTGACATAACAGCGCCATATGAACCTCGTGGGATACTGCCCAGAGTTAGAACTACACACAGTGAAGAAGTATTTAAGTTTAATGAAGCAAAAAAGTCTGAAATAGGCTCCAGATGATGTTAGACTCAACTCTGACGATGTTACGTCTAAAATAAAAACAATCTTACTACTCTCCTCTATAAAGTCTACTGATAATGTTTAATTGTTTAATCTGTGTTTAATGGTGATTGAAAATGTTTTACTATCCTAAAACATCTATTGTATCCATGGCCTGTTTCTGTTGTAACGGTCCGAAAATTTATGCCACGAGATAATGGGGAAATAAAAATGTAGTTTTCCCGAAATGTCTGAAATTTTATACAGACATTCAATAGGGCACAAGGAACAAAAAACTCTATCAGACCCATGCCCTAACTCCTACTGTGTTGCCGTGGCGATGCTGTAAAACCGCCATGTATTCTAATAGAAAACCTAAGCAATGAGCCCCTATGATACACCAAAAATGAAGTTTGTAGTAAAAAGATAGAATTTAGCACAAACATTCCCCAAATGTCCCTGAGAAAAAAAGTCTATGGGACCCATGAGCTATGTTTAATGGTGTTGCTATGGTGATGCTACAAAATCACTCACACTAAACCTATTAGACACCAGAAAGTACTGTGTTTTCAATGAGTTTAAACAGCCTGTACCTATTATTTTTTATATTTTATATTTTTTCTTCTAGTTGTGAAAATGGTTTAAACCCCAAATAGTTTATTGTAAAATCAATCATTTGTGTAAAAACAGTGTTTATGATCCATCTACTGTTTATTGTAAGGGATTGTAATCGATGAGAACCTCTATTCAGGAACAGAAAACCTTGGACAATCACATGCTCCAAAAAGGAGCGCTCCATTGGTCGACACTTGTCACATGAGTCCAGGAAGTTTAATAGCTGCAGATAAAGTGTATTTTCAGCTAACTCTAAACTTCAGTTTATTCAAATGGATTAGTATTTTGGAGGAAAAATTGGTCTGGTTTTATTTATTAATAAAAGAGAAGCAGGAGAGGTTCCTAGGCTGATTTTGGAGGAGAGTCTGAGACAGGGACAAAAACTTTGACGTCAAAACCAACACGAGACTTTGAACTTTGTCAAAATGTTGTTCCTCAAAATTGCTAAAAAACTAATTCATAAGCCTTTAATGGGTCCTTTTTGTGCTTCTTTGTGATGCATTTTAAAGTCAGCTCCAGGTATCATCAGGTGAGGGCTGTTTATCACTGCTGGTGGCTTTAATGAACTTTAAATCCTGTAAAGCACTTTTGACTCGTGTAAATGTCAGATTTCCCTCCAGGATCCACTTAAGTAAAAAGTATGTTTAAGGAAATGTACTCACAAATTAAATCTGACCTAGTAACTTTCCACCTCTGAGCCGGGGTTTTATAATCCAGAGACTGCTGAGTCATAAACATTGTGAGAAGGTCTGAGTACATAGAAATCTATTTTAGACCAGTCTCAAGCAGCTGCTCTAACTCTGATGAAAGGACCAATTCTTCTTTCAAAAATAAAGTGTTATTCAGAGATTTCCAGAGCCCTGTGTAAGCTTGGGTCCAGTCCGTCTGTCCGTTCTCTGCTTAGCGTCTGCAGCCTGTGGTTTTGGACAGATCGGTCTCCTCTGAGCGCCGCCGTCATTTCCTGGAATGAGTCTGAGCCTGAGTTGGGTCTCGGTGCAGGTTTCCCAGAGTGGATCCTCGTCCCAGATCTAATAAAACCACAGCTCGGACTAAACCCGTTACTTTGGGCTGATAAAAGCCTCTTCAGTGGGACGATGGGAGAACGAAGGTAAGAGAAGGATGGGCCTTGAGTCACGCCAAATGTTTTAATTGATTTATTTTAAATGCTCAGCTTTTTCTTAACCTTAAGCAAAAAAAAGAAATTAAAAATAGAAAAAATATATAAAATCCGTCCAAGCTTTTTTTTAATGGTGTGTAATTTAAAGGTGCATTTTTCTATCTTGGAAATTTAATCTTGATTTGTTTCCAGGGGGTTTGCTCAGAGGCTGTAGAGAAGAGGTTTTTGGATCGACCAAATGCACTTTCTGATAGAAACACAGAATCTTGTTGCAAAATGAGCAGTGAAGATACAGAAAGTAGAGGCCAATAAAAAGTGCACTGTAAAAAAACAGCTTCAACAAAATTGTTAAAGACTTGAGCCAAAGCCAGATGGAAAGATAAAGCCAAAATAAAATATGTTTTTTGACTGTATTTAGGGTCCAACACACTGTACTTGAGCCACAAAAGGCATATTAATCATGAATCCATTTGCAGCATATATTTTAAAACCATCTGAAAATATATGTAATCAGTCGTCTTTGAGGGCCACTTCCCACTGTGTGTCTTGGTCAGAAGCAGGAGGTAATTGGCTCAAATTATACATTTACATGAGAAACTCATAGGACACAATGTTCTCTATGAGTGCATTTAATAAAAAACATACCTTGAATAAAGAAAAAAATGTTGCCTTCACTCAAGCACCATTTAAACAGAATGTACCTGATATTTTTCTTCTTGTTGGAAAATGGTTTAAACCCAAATAGTTTATTGTAAAATCAATCATTTGTGGAAAAAAAAAACAGTCTTTCTGATCCATCTCCTGTTTATTCTGAGGGATTGTAATAGATGAGAACCTCTATTCAGGAACAGAAAACCTTGGACAATCACATGCTCCAAAAAGGAGCGCTCCCATTGGTCGACACTTGTCACATGACGTTCCAGGAAGTTTAATAGCTGCAGATAAAGTGTATTTTCAGCTGAATATGTCTTTTAACAGAGAAACAGCTGAAGAAAGAAAAGCATCAACAGAGAAAAGGGAGACAACGTAAAACACAGATAAATACTGTCAATTCAATCACGTAATGTTTAACGAGGAGGAGATAATTGTCGTCCTGACGCTGAAGTCACAGCTAAGCTAACGCTAAACTCTAAACTTCAGTTTGGTCAAATGGATTAGTATTTTGTGGAGCTTTAGCTTTAGTTGTTGTAGCTTTTTGCTCTATTTTAAATCTAGTTGAGTACTTATATTTTTTCTTGAGCACTGATTTTCTCTTTTGATAACTTCCGTGTTATAAGCCAGTAGTGGACCAAAACCAACCTTTCCACTCGGTGCATTTCTTTGGGCCACACCTGAGTTGACCTGAGGCTCAAACAAAACACATGAACAAAAGCGTCTGAGTCGAGTTCAATTCAATCAGACCCAAAACGCCCGGAGAAAAAGGGACATTTAGTGTTGATTTGGTCTTTTTTTAATGTCTTTGTCCAGGAAAGAAGACCATGATGATAATGTCCTGAAATGTTCTTCAAATAACTGTAAAACTGTGCTCTTTGGTCCGATAAAGACCGTCGAGAGGAAAACGCAGGTGAACGGCGCTGATTAAAGACGGACGGAGGCTCGAGTGCTGCTGATTCAAGCTGCCGCCACGAATTTACCTCCTGCACTTTAACGGCAAAAAGCCTCTTTATTTTCCTCAATGGCTTCATCCTGGAGCCAATCATGAGGCTTCATCTCCAAACCCACCTTAAACTACCTCTAAAAATAAACCTCTGCTTTTATTTAAAGGCCATTTATTCTCTGTTTTCAGCCAAATGTGGACCTGACCTTTTGGAGACATCATTTTTTAATTAAAGTCAGTTGTTTTTTACGGATTTTACTAATATCTTTGTCTTATTCAGGCCATTATTTAGCCCTTGTTTTATTTAGTTTTTTACTCCTATTAATGTGGAGGCAAAACGGAGCTGTACGCTGCAGACAGAGATAAACAGAGACTTGTGGGTAATTACTGACCGTCTAATCCTAAAAGTTGTGTTTGTTGAGCCCCAGACGTTCACCTTCTTTACATTGTTCTTGTAAAATGTCTGTTTGTTGTCATAAATTAAATTAAATTACCTTCTGTTCGTTCACGGAGCAACATTCTCTGACGTCCTAAAGCGGTGAGCCAACTTCACATCGCCATGTTTTTAGTCAGCCTTTATTTTGAAAGTGTAGCAGTTTATTTTGACACTTGGAGCCTATTTCCTGTCCTGTTCGGTCGATTGTCGTGGAGCCTATTGAAAAACAGAATTCTGATTAATCTTGAATGAAGCTGCATGTAATTCCTGAGTCATTCCTGAGTCGTTTCGGGGTAAATTGTCTTTACTTTGGAAAATCTGGTGGAATATTCTTGATCTAATGCTGGTGGATGGTCTACTTTATAAACGTAAAAGCTAATTTTCTATTCATCTGTTTTAGTTTTATAGTTGTTTGTACAGAGTGTGGTCATATTTAGCCCCAGGTTTAAAGTTTCCAGAGTTAAAGGTGGAACAGGGCTGACTTCTGAGGGTGCTTCTCTCTGGGGTCCAGCCCTGCCCCCGGGACCCTCTCCCCAGACTCGGTTCGCCTCGGAGGGAATCAAACCCGAAACGCTCCGCTAAACCGTGCCACGCCGCGCTACAGAGGGCTGTCAGAAACTCCCATCATCCTCTCTGCTCCGTGGACAGACGCTCCCAGGAGAACCAGAGCCTGTTGAAAACCCCTCACCCTCAAAAACAACGCCTCGACCCAGTGTTTACAGAATAATGTTCAAGAATAAGGTTTAGATTCACAAATGTATCAGGGCTATTTATTATCTGTTTATTTAAGAGAAAGTAGGAGTGAAACATAAAGATATCTAGACTTTTACACATTTTTGTTTGTGGCTTTTGCACAAACTTATTGAATGTGAAATATAAGTTCGACTGATTTCCAATAAAAATACATGTTATTTCTTGAGCACAGTTAAAAAAAACCAGACAGATTCCAAAAGCCAAAGGGAAAAGCAAGTCTTAAGCCAAGATTTTAACATTTTAAATCTATGTTTTCTCGACTGTGCTGTACACATTGAACAAGACAAACAAAAATGCAACGTCTGAGCAGCTTTTCTCATTTACTCATGTGTTGTATTTATGTTCAGTAATGATTTGTTGCATCTTTACAACTTTTACATTAACACAGACAATATTTACATTAACAGTTCTTAGATTATTCTTTCTGTGAGGATTCATTTGTTGAGGAACCCGTCTTCTGTGAGTGGTGGGCTTCACTAAAATTAATGTAAAAACCCCAGTGTGTTTTTAGATTTGTATGTTTTTTTTGTAGAAAATATTACAACACTGGGTCTAAGGTGCAGCAGAATTTCACAGATTCACTCACACATATAATACTAAATAATACAAAATACATTTAAGAGGGTTTGGTGCTCAGAAGTAACATAACTACAAGACATAATTAAGGAGGTACATGGGATCATTTAGTTTATTACACTTGGACATGAGTTTAGAGATTTGTTTCATCGATCAGAGTCTGAATTTTGAGACACAAACTTTTAAAATGTGGTTTTAAAGAGTAAAAATGAAAGTGCATTTATATAGTTCTTTACCTTCAGAGGCAGTTAAAGAGTACATCAAGCATCTGTTCACACTTTCACACAAACTTTTCTCTTGTAAACTTTATATTTATTAATAAACTTTATAATTATTATGTAATGTTTAGTTTGCAGCAGTCACACTTCAGATATTCCTTTGTTAGCCGTGCATTAATTAAAGGTGCTACTCTTTTATTAGTTCATTTGGGATTTGTGACTTTACTTCAGAATTAAACTCTAGTTCTGTTCTGTTTATTTAGTTTATGAAGCATCTGTTTGAGCCTTTTGTTGTGAATTTGCACTAGTTTTGATCATTTTCCTGCACTTTCCTTGTAAATAAATTTATTGTTATTTGCTAAAATAAAAGAAGAGGATGGTCTGACACTTGGAAAGCTCAACTTCTTACTCATTTTACCCAAAGGAATAGCTGCTCATTGCTTCCTCAGTGTAAAAAACCCAACTTCAGCAGCTCTCAGATAAACTTTAAAAGTCACTTGTGCAGCTCTTGTCACGTTGAGCTGTTTTTTTACTCGTGTAATTTCCCAGTTTGGTGGTGATCCGCGGCAGAAACATTAGTTTTAAGGGTAACGCGGTCTTCTTCACAGAGAAAACCCGCTGGATCTAATGGAAGCCAACAGGACGTAATGCGGCGTGACCGATACTGGGCTCGGTGTCTGCGCGATTCCACAACGCGACTGGGAGAAGTGGGACGGTGACACATGAATTACGCGCTGACAGTAATTGTGGCTGAGAGACGGCGGTGTTTTGTGTCTGCGCCGCGTTAGACAAGGCCAATCAATCACAGGCTTTATCTGAGAGCTCCAAACGCGGCCCGTGTTCCGAGTCACGCCTGTTGTCGACGGGTTTTACTGTCACTGTTTGAGGAGGAGGGGCTCGCGAGACACAAACACACTGACCCCGTCGCTCCGCGTTAGAAAAATCATTCAGCAGATTTGTTACGGACGACGAGGATCAGTAAATGTCATCATCAGAGCGAGCTGTCAGCGCGCCGCAGACTTCACACGAAGCTAAACCTATTACAGCTTTAATACGAGAAATAAATACGTTTTCTGAAATATTACGAGTCTACAGTCATTTCAAATCGACAATTCACCTTTTGTGTAAGTATTGGTTGGACTTTATTGGAGTTTATTGACAAAAATATGATTGTATACAGTTCTGTGCACAGGTTTTAAGCAGCTGTGGAGATAAAAAGAAAAGTAAACTAAAAAGTCTGTTTATTTTTTTAATAATTTTACAAAATGCTACGTGAAAAAAACAAAAGATAATTCGAAATTAAATCAATATTTGGTTTGAGTTTGTCTCAAAACAGTTCTTCTGTCTCAGTTTGACAAGGATCTGGATTAAACCAGACCAGACTGGACTAAACCAGACCAGTCTGGACTAAACCAGACCATGTAATCCAGACTAAACCAGACCAGACTGGACTAACCCAGACCATGTAATCCAGACTAAACCAGACCAAACTGGACTAAACCAGACCATGTAATCCAGACTAAACCAGACCAAACTGGACTAAACCAGACCATGTAATCCAGACAAAACCAGGCCAGACTGGTCTAAACCAGACCATGTAATCCCAGACAAAACCAGGCCAGACTGGACTAAACCAGACCATGTAATCCCAGACAAAACCAGGCCAGACTGGTCTAAACCAGACCATGTAATCCCAGACAAAACCAGACCAGACCGGACTAAACCAGACCATGTAATCCCAGACAAAACCAGACCAGACCGGACTAAACCAGACCATGTAATCCCAGACAAAACCAGACCAGACCGGACTAAACCAGACCATGTAATCCCAGACAAAACCAGACCAGACCGGACTAAACCAGACCATGTAATCCCAGACAAAACCAGACCAAACTGGACTAAACCAGACCATGTAATCCCAGACAAAACCAGACCAGACCGGACTAAACCAGACCATGTAATCCCAGACAAAACCAGACCAGACTGGACTAAACCAGACCATGTAATCCCAGACAAAACCAACAAAAAACATTTAAACAGTAATTGTCAACAGGATTCTTACTTAAAGCAGATCTACACAACTTTTACACAGAATTGTTGTTTATCACAAAAACCAGGTAAACAACCTCGTGTGGACTTTTCTTTTGTAAAATCACCTGCTGCTGAGTTTAGCTCCAGTTTTTTACGCTGCCTTCACCTCAGCCCTGTTTGGTCCAGTTTAATCAGACTCTAGTTTGTTTTCTCCGACGTCTGGTTTGTTTGGAGAAGTGTAAATATGCAGAAAAAAAGTAAAACTCTGGGGAAAACCAGACAAGCAACTTCTGGTTTTGCCAAAAAACATACGTCTGGTTTGGTGAGGTTTGAGTGAGAACAGTCGACCAAACAAACAATACAGAAACAGACACAGACACAGAGCTATAAGATGATGTGCTGAACCTTGTGTTAATGCCTTCTTCAGATAAAAATACTGCACAGATGTTTCATGGTTTTTTTGCTGAAGGCAGCCACGTTTTTAACAGCTGCTTTAACAGATCCTCTTCTGTGTTAAAACAGAACAGAGGCCCATCAATATTTAAGAGGTGTCCCTGTATAACTGTAATAATAATAATCATAATAATTCACAGAGGAGCAGGGATTACATTTTGATGCATTTTTCTGTTTCTGGTGCAGCTATTGCCAGAAAGCTCTGTTCTGGACTCTACTTTAAGTTAAAGCTCCAGAACCTGATTTAGTTTTTTTGTCCCACTCTCCTCCAACAGCAGCAGTAACCTTTCCTGCTTCTTTTATTTGAAAAAAGGTAAAACCGGACCAATGTTTTGTCACAAAATACTAATACATTATATTACATCAAAGTTTAGAGTTTACCTGAAGCTTTTATCTTTGGAGTTTCCTGTCGTAGACTGTAGTGATCCTGTAATTATCTCATGTTTCATTTGCTGCTGTTTCTCTATTTTATCTTTTTTGAGCTGTTTCTCTGTAAAATAAGACATATTTCCAACAGAATAACCCATTTCCTTGGTTTATGATGATTCCTGTTACAATAAACTTTCGGAGATTACACTGAAAAACTAAATGAAACAGGAAAAAATCCCTGTTTAACACCTTAAAATGTGAGAAATGTCTTTTTAAACCTTCCTGTTTCCCAGTGCACTACAAGGACACTAGACGAGGACGGGACGGCCCATTGACTGTCGCTATTTCACTCTTTGGGATGAGAAGCGGTTGGTTAAATGACCAAGTTCAGATTGACTTTGAACAAGTCTATTTCTGAGCCGCTGCCCAACCACGACAAGAGAAAATAGAAGAGCACAATGAGACGCTGCAGTCCTTTAAAAAAATAATCTCATCGGACGTTCAGAAAGAGAAAAATGAGTCGAGGGAAAGCCTAACTCGGCAGGTGTTTTCTGAGCAGCAACTCGAGTGAAAAACAGCAGCAAAATAATGACAACATATGAGTTCGGGCGAATCCCGGGAGAAGTTTCTCATCCGTCCGACTCCAGTGTAATCTCCGAGGCTGCCATTATGCTTATTCCTCATTAAAGTTTTATCAGCCGTGGCAAATTGCAAAGATTAGAGAGCTTCGAACGGCAGAGATGGGAGTTCAGAGATTTATTTATTGTTGCGGATCATCCCGGCTTATCTTCTCCCGAAAACCAGCACGCGCTCCCATCGGAAGTCAAAGGTCATGAAATCTGATCCAACGATGGTCGAGCAAAGTGTTTTCACCCACGCATTCATATCCTAAGACTTTAATATGATCAAGTTTTGTTCTGGCCTATTGATTTCTGGGAGATGAATATTTATGTTGCTGGAGAGCAGCTGAACGTCGAGGAGGCAGTGATGCTGGAGATAATTATAGAGTCCACCTGCTGCTAATGCACAGAAACAGAAAGGTGCCATAGGGTTTATGTGGAGCAAGGTCTGAGGTCGACGGCGGCAAAGTCACACAACTCAGTGAAAACGGTTCATAGGATGGATCTGAGCTGTTATAGTCCCAGTTTGTCCAATAACATTAGAACAAGTCTGTTTACATGGTTGATAATAAGTGTTTATCAATGTCAAAGTGCTAAGAAGAAAATAAATAAAGGAGATAAAACACCAAACAGTACAACGCAAACACAATACAATACAATTCTAGAGGATATAACACAATAAAAAACAACTTACAACATACTGACATAAAACACACAAAATAAAGTTTAGGTTTTGTTTTAGGGACTGTTCACTGAGACGGATCTGCTCTGATCAGACAAAAAGGACGATCCTCCTCCAAAGGATTGTGGGAAGGACACATCTGAGGATAGCCTTCCGTCCTCTCACAATCACACACAGTTTTTCAATAAATGTTGGGAAAAGAATATGTAGCTGAAGCTGGAGTAGCAGCTACTATTACAGCACTACCGTGGATGAGAACAGAAACAGAAAGTATAAGCAGAAAGTCAAATGAATATCACTTGGTTTACTTTCTTAATTTTACCGTTTAGCCGTTGAACGATTGCGTGTTTCTTGTAAACAAAAGGTGCATGACCCTCCACAATCTCAGTCACAGAACGGTTCAAATGGCCCTATTCTAAACTAGTCTCATCAATAACTACTAAAAAAGTTAATAAGGACACCTTTTGTGGTAAACAGGGACTGTAGTTTTGGTGAATTTGAGCCCTGTGTGAGTCTCAAAGCAATGTCTGAGTCACTTTTCTTTGTAGAAAATCTTCTTTTCAATGTGAGAGGATTTTCTCTGAAGAAAAGAAGGGTCATGGCCATCATGACCTTCGTGCTGTGAAGTGGTTGTATAAGCCATAGATCTATGCAGCTCAACACCACAAAATGTGAAAGTCTGTGACAAGACAATAATGTTTCATCTCATTCTAGAATTTCCAAAAGAGAAAATGAATGTACTTTCAATTCAAACACAGACCGAATAACTGTATAAATATAATAAATACAATAAGGGCTGTTGTCCAATCAGAGCGGAGCATGAAGCAGAGCTGGTCCAATCAGAGCGGAGCGTGAGTCAGAGCTGGTCCAATCAGAGCAGAGCGTGAGTCAGAGCTGGTCCAATCAGAGCGGAGCATGAGGCAGAGCTGGTCCAATCAGAGCGGAGCGTGAGGCAGAGCTGGTCCAATCAGAGCGGAGCGTGAGTCAGAGCTGGTCCAATCAGAGCGGAGCGTGAGTCAGAGCTGGTCCAATCAGAGCAGAGCATGAAGCAGAGCTGGTCCAATCAGAGCAGAGCGTGAGTCAGAGCTGGTCCAATCAGAGCTAGGGTTGAGTCAGAGCTGGTCCAATCAGAGCGGAGCGTGAGTCAGAGCTGGTCCAATCAGAACGGAGCGTGAGTCAGAGCTGGTCCAATCAGAGCGGAGCGTGAGTCAGAGCTGGTCCAATCAGAGCGGAGCGTGAGTCAGAGCTGGTCCAATCAGAACGGAGCGTGAGTCAGAGCTGGTCCAATCAGAGCGGAGCGTGAGTCAGAGCTGGTCCAATCAGAGCGGAGCGTGAGTCAGAGCTGGTCCAATCAGAGCGGAGCGTGAGTCAGAGCTGGTCCAATCAGAGCTAGGGTTGAGTCAGAGCTGGTCCAATCAGAGCGCAGCAGGTGAGCTCTGTCTCTCAGACAAACACAGGCTCCAATTACAGAAGCCATTCATTTTCATTTACAGCTGCCATCGCGCGGCGTCGACCGATGTTCATTTAGCGCTCGGCTGCTTCTGAGGAATGAGCTTCATGTGACTCCTGCCTCCTCAGACCACAACCACTTCCTTCCTTCCTTCCTTCCTTCCTAGTTTCAGCACAATTAGGACATAAAGCCTTGCAGTGATCATTGCATTTGGTTTGGTTTAAAGCAGAAATGGACAAACTTAACCTACTGAGCTAACAAACATCCATAAGTCTTCTCTAGAATCAGATCCAGCTCTGTTCCTGGTTCTAGTTTCCTCCTGGACCATCTCCTCTTCCTCTACATTCACAGTCTCCACAAATACTCCTCATATTCAGGATGTATCATAAGTCGAAGAAGTGCTCTTTGACCAGTTCCATGAGTGAACACAGAAATCATGATCTGACTATTTCCCAAATGGTCAGATATAGTATGGTTTACTGTATATTTTCATATCTTGACCATCCAATGAAGCAGAAGGACAGTACACTTGTGTGTTCCTCAGCGTTATGAAGGTCTTCAGTCAAAACATGGACTAAACTTCTAAACAGTCGTGATGTATCGCTCGATCGGCAAAAAAATGTAATATAAAAGCTGGAAGTATGAGCCAAAACAAGCAGCTCTCAGTGAAAATAAAAAAATAAATATATATACATAGGCTAGACACTATAATAACTTAAAAAGTCCAATGTTTTTTGGTCAAACACCAGTGAGTTCTGTTAATGCCAAATTATCTGGCTTTATGATTCAAATTTGCACTTAACTGGAGTCAGTACTTTTTCTTCCAAAGTACATTTCCCTGTTCACTTCTAAAAACGCTGAATGCACTTTTCTCAGATACACTTGGCCTAGCTTTTTAAAACAAAATAAACCTGATTAAACCTAAGACCAGACCAGACCAGACCCAGGACTAAAGTGAGACTGAGCCAGGTCTAAATCAAGGCTAAAGCGATGAATAAATGACAAATTATCAGGATTAAACCAGGACTAAACCCCAAACCAGACCCAAGACTTAAACCATTACAAAACACAAATCTAAACCGATCCAAGACCAAACTTTGGGCATTATTCGAGTCAGTACTTTTCGTTCCAAAGTACATTTCCCTGTTCGCTTCTAAAAAATGCTGAATGTACTTTTCTCAGTTACACTTGGCCTTGTGTTTAACTCAAAATAAACCTGATTAAACCTAAGACCAGACCAGACTGAGGACTATAGTGAGACTGAGCCAGGTCTAAATCAAGGCTAAAGCTATGAATAAAGCAAAGAATAAGTGACAAATTATCAGGATTAAAGCTTAAAAAAAGATTTAAAACAGGAATAAACCCTAAACTAGAACCAAGACTAAAATCATTACAAAACACACATCTAAACTGATCCAACACCAAACTTTGGGCATTATTCGAGTCAGTACTTTTTCTTCCAAAGTACATTTCTTGCTAAAAACGCTGAATGCACTTTTCTCATTTGGACTTGGCTGTTTAAAGTTGTTTCTGTGTTAAACTCGTCGAGACAGACAGAGGGACGGATGGAGCAGCGATGGTTCAGCGATGGCACCTCCAGCCCTCGCTCTGCTTCGCTGATTAGCTCCACACAGACAAAGAGCGGCCATGTTTCACTTGTTCGTCACTTAAGAGCACAGCCCAAGGTGGAGGCAGGCAGATTTCCCCCGAGAAATGTGGCTCCTAAAGATAAGAGCCGGAGCCCAGGGGTTGCTCTCCGGGGGCGACGAGGTACGACAAGGCAGCCGCCGATCCAAACCTCTGAAGAAAAACAAAATGGAAGCAGGAAGAAAGGGCGCTGTGGTGTGGAACAGCAGCAGCCGACGCTTAGGTTCAACTTCACAAGAAAAGTTCACTCGGATTTTCACATTAAGTCCAAACTCTGGGGAGAGTCCGGAGCCGACTGTGAGACTGAACAGAAGAGGTTCATTTAACGATTATTACAGAACAATGGCTTTAATATGCAGCGTGACCTCTGACCTCATATCACTGCAGAGTAATTGCTTCAGACAAAACGCAACAAGAAATGATAAATGCTGAAAAAAAACTAAATTAAAGAGGGGACAGTTTCCAGCTTGGTCGACCGTCTCTGTTCCTTTTTCTGTTCTTTACAAAGAAATGAGTCTGGTCTTTGTGAATTTAAGTTATTTTCCTGGAAGCAGTCCCAACGAACACAGAATAAACTACCACTCACAGGATGGACGGAGGAAAGGTAAACATTTGGCTTGCTCCGTCACAACTGCTCTGACATTATTTCTACCAAGTGGAAATAGATTTTTAGGAGAGAAAGTCTGGAGACATTTTACTCGCACAAAACCACAAGAAATTCCACAAAATGCAGCATAAATGTGATGAAGCGGCTTTTAGGTGCAACAAAAACTCACAAAAACTCTGAAATATCCGAGGATAGGTTTATTGGCCTTTATAGCTCCTCATTGTTAAAGTGTTTAGTATCTGACACACAAACCTATGCCGGACTAATTATGAGAATAACTAGATAGTTTGCTGTGCCCTGAAAACAGCAGACAAAAGAACTTGTTTGTATTTATTAGCCTTAATATAATCCTTGTACAAAATATCCACAACTAAAACTGGAAAACATGACAAAAAGCTGCCAAAAGCTCGTTAGGATTGTTCAGTCGGGATTTGGTGGAAATGGTTTTAAAAGGAAGGAATTTCAGATCCATTTTGACTCCTGCAGAAACACAAGAAATGTCACAAAAAACCTCTAAGGTGCAGCAAAAATGAAACACCACAAATCATGCCACGCAACAAAACAAGAAAATGTGGCAGAAACACGTAAAAGTAGTTTAACTAAACCTTACAAATACAAGAAAAAGTAATAAATCATCTTAAATGTGCAACAAAATGCAGGAAAATGCAGTATCACAGCACATTGTAGTGAAATCCAATAAAACTGTTGAAAAACCTAAGCAAAATATGTTCAACAAAATTGCTTTTGACAAAAATGGCGTGACAAATCTCCAAGAAAACACTGTAATACACAACAGATATTAAAAAAGTGGTACAAAAACTCCAAACTCCCACAAACACTTGCAGTAAAACGATGCTAAAAGCAGCACAACACCAAAAAATCCAATGAAATGCAGCTACATTGAAGCAACCCAAACAATGCTAAGCAAAAATGCAACAGAAACATGATAAAGCAGCATAAATACACAACAATCTCCAACAAAATCATGAAAAAATGGCTCCAATGTGCAAAAAAACATGAAAATTGTGACAAAACAGTGTCAAAACATTAAAAATCTGTGGAAAAATACAATAAAATGCCACCAACACGCACTACGCAGCAAAATGCAATGAAATAATACTGAATACAATGATGAAATTGTACAAATACACAACAAAAACCAGCGTATATTCAACAAAACATCATTAATAAGCCTTGAAAACCTGCAGAAAACCACAACAAATCTCCACAAATACACTCTACACTAAAATGTGAGTAAATACAGCACTCTTTTTCATCAGAGCCCAAGGTGGAGGCAGGCAGATTTCCCCGGAGAAATGTGGCTCCTAAACCTCAGAAGAAAAACAAAATGGAAGCAGGAAGAAAGGGCGCTGTGGAGTGGAACAGCAGCAGCCGGCGCTTAGGTTCAACTTCACAAGAAAAGTTCACTCGGATTTTCACATTAAGTCCAAACTCTGGGGAGAGTCCGGAGCCGACTGTGAGACTGAAGAGGTTCATTTAGTTTGAAATGAGTCCGCGGCGATTATTGGAGAACAATGGCTTTAATATGCAGCGCGACCTCTGACCTCATATCACTGCAGAATAATTACAGTGACTTTTCAGAACGAGGCCGAACGATAAGAGTGAACCAGAACAAATGTAGGACACGACCGAGACTAAAGCAGATTTAAAACCAGGACGAAACCAAGACTAAGACAGGAATTAAACCAAGACTAATTAAACCGAGACGGAAAATAATTAAAAGAGAATAAACAAGGGCCAAACCAGAGCTAAACCTAGACAAGTTCACATGCTTTTGAATAATTGTTCTGGACTTTCTGGACAGCACACAGCAGAATATTCCTTTATAATTAGTTTTTTTCCCCACAAAACTCTTTACAAACTACTTCTACTTCCCAAGAGGGTCAAAACACACACTCCAAAACACATGACATGGCAAATTAATGAACTGCTTCTTTTATCTATTCTTCCTCCAAAATACTAATCCATTTGACCAAACTGAAGTTTAGAGTTTAGCGTTAGCTTAGCTGTGACTTCAGCGTCAGGACGACAATTATCTCCTCCTCGTTAAACATTACGTGATTGAATTGACAGTATTTATCTGTGTTTTACGTTGTCTCCCTTTTCTCTGTTGATGCTTTTCTTTTTTCAGCTGTTTCTCTGTTAAAAGACATATTCAGCTGAAAATACACTTTATCTGCAGCTATTAAACTTCCTGGAACGTCATGTGACAAGTGTCGACCAATGGGAGCGCTCCTTTTTGGAGCATGTGATTGTCCAAGGTTTTCTGTAGATGAGAAGTGGCAAAAAAAACCAACAAAACCCACAAGTACTTTAAGTAAAACTCTGCTAAATGCAGCACCAACGCCAAAAAAGCCAATGAAATGCAGCTAAATTAAAGCAACCCAAACCATAATAAGCAAAAATGCACCAGAAACATAATAAAGCAGCATAAATACACAACAACCTGCCACAAAATTGTGAGAAAATGGCTCCAATGTGCACAAAAAAACACATGAAAATTGTGACAAAACATTAAAAATCTTTGAGACAGTTTTTTAACATTCTTACAACTAGAAGAAAAATATCAGGTACAGTCTGTTTAACTTCATAAAGACTTACAAATGGACTGGAAGTAGTTTGGGTTCTTTTAAGGCCATCACAGAACAATGGCTGTGATATGCAGCTTGAACTTTGACCTCTGCTCAACGCTGAGTAATTACAGCGAACAGAATATGACGATGAATAGTCAGAAAGTCTTAATGAGACTAAGTCGAGGGTAAAGTGAGGACTTTCAGGACGACTCTGAGTGAAGTCCTGAACCAAGACTAAACCTGGACTAGAAAATGACCACAGCAAACATTAAAACCTAAACTAAATCAAAACACAGCAGTAAACCTGGATCAAAGAGGATTTCACTGGAACAAAATCTGGACAAATCTTCGGAATAAACTAGGTCTGAACTTTAACTAAACCTGAACGTGTTTATGAACAAACCCAGGATTTAAACTCGGACTAAACAGTTTATTCCTAGAGACAAAGTCCAGCCAAAATCCAGAATTAAACCCAAGACTAAACTAATAATCTTGTCTGTAAATCCAACTCAAACTCACAAAGACCCTGCTTCTACTTCATAAAGAAAAGAAAAAAGTATGTCTCACCAGGTTTGGATTTTAAAAAGAAGAAAACTGAGACACTTTAGTTTGTCCCGAGTTCCCTTAAGGCCACGAAGAACAATGGACGTGATAAAGCGTGACCTCCGACCTCCGCTCAGTAACTCTGTAATTAGGTCCATCCTTTCTTCACCGAGTCCAAAAGACCTCGAATGTTTCCTCAAACGAATGCCGTCAAATTAGTGTGCGATGAAAGTGTGTGATTGTGGCGGCGTTTGATTGGCCGCCGACTCGCTTCCTCCTGATGATTGTGCCATTGTCTGTCTCTGAGTCACCAAAGCAGAAAGCACATCCAGAGCAGCGCTGTCTGTCTGCTCCCAGATGAAAGCACATGATTAGAGCCCAAAAAACAAACTCCGCAAAAACAACCGCGTGGACCGGCTCCGGTTTGAACTGAAACGAGACGAGAGTTAGTCAAAGATCGGACGAAAATGGAGCGAAATCAAAAAGTCAGTCTGGTTTTATGACAAGAACAAGACAAAACTGAACTAAAACGACTGTCTGTTTATTCTTTGAGATTTTTTAAATTGAATTTTATGTACAATTATTTCAGTTTTTTGAAGTTTGAGGTTTGCATGGGTTTCTTGTGGATGGCTTCTGTTCAGCTGTGGTTTTGAGAACAAGATACAGGTCAATATACAACAAAGACACACAAACACAACCATTTTCTCCAGCCACTGCAGTTCATCGATCACTCGGTACCTTTTAAAGCAATCCTACGTCACTTTTAGCCACCAGAGGGCGCGTATCCCTAGGCGGCAGCAGGCAGCCATCTTTATTCACAAGTCAAGGCGTTTAGTTGGAAAGTTTGTAAGAAAGAACATGTCTTTTAAAACAGTCGGGTCATTTTAGTGTATTTTGAACAAATCTGACTCTGCTAGGGTCCAGTTTATCGGTCTAGACTCACTAATCTCTTGCTATGTGCCTCCGTCCCGGGACAGAGGAGGTATATTGGAGGTTTGTCAGTGAGATAGGCCTGATTCTACTGATCTCAGGTCTGAGAACAATCCAAATGAGAGTGAAAATGTATAGATATTTGGGCTGAAAGTCAGTGGTTCCATGTTTTTTCTTCTTACAAACTTTTCCACTGTGTCGGGGTTCAAGTCACCAAAGACAAATCCACCGTTTAAATTTCAATTTGGATGCTCCTGCCTCTGTCTCTGTGTCCATTTGTTCCTGGAAACCCAGCTGGAATCAAGGGACCAGACTAATTCTCTGTAGTTTCTCACAATGAATCTCACCAGAAATCAGCTGCTTTTCCTGGATTTCTGAAAAGTTTTGTCATTCCTCGTTCGTTAAATTTTACACATCATCATTTATTGCCACTCTGAATGGCATTTCTTCTTCACGATCACACATTTTTCATTTGTTTACATGGTCTATCCACAAGTAACATCATAAAAACCAACACTTACATACTTAAAAACTAAAAAATAAAGGTCTCTTTATTGTAAAACTGATCATAGTCTCCTGTTTTTCATGTGGACCGTAACCTGACTCCTCTGCTTCTGCTGAATATGTACAGCTTTATTGAACCCAAGCTCCAGCAATTTCTCTTAATTATTGGAAGGATCAGATTGAAGCAAAGGAGAAGCTTCTCTTATTGGATTAACGCAGACGCTCCTCTCTTCTCGTCCGACTCGGTCCCGTTCAATCTGCCTCATTCACCGCAAAGTTTCCAAACAATGCAGCAGCTCTGGGAGATAATTATTAATAATTCAGATGTCAATATGAAACAGCGGCAAAGACTGAATCAGGCTCAATGAGAAACACTCAGGCATTGACAAAGGAATAAAGCTGTTACTGAGAAGCTTCATAATGAGTTTAATTTAATTAGAGATAAGTGAAAGGAATGATTAAAGATGATTAAACATAAAAACCCCTTTCTTCTGGTTTATTTATTTGCAATAAACAATGTTGTTGTTTACTGCAGTTTGTCTCTTAGTGAAACAGCAATGATATCCAATTATATCTGGGACTTTAAGTCTATTGTCGGTGTCAAAATATTAAAGTTAAGTGCTCCAGAAATTGGGAAAACTGAAGTAATTTGGAAGCAGTAAACTATTTATTGAACTTTGATCCTTTGTTGTTTGTAAATATTGTTAAAAGTTATATGTTTAAAATAAAAAAGCTGTTGTTTAGTCTGTATTTATTATAATCTTATCATAAATGTCATCAACCTCCTCATTTATGAAGAATTTGAAAGTTTTCCAGATAAAGGAAGTTTGGCTTGTTTTCTTTTCTTTTTTATTACTTTACCATTTTTTATCTTTTTTGAGCTGTTTCTCTGTAAAAGAAGACATATTTCCAACAGAATAACCCATTTCCTTGGTTTATTTCCTTGTTCCTTCGTTGTTGACATCAGTGTCGACCAATGGGAGCGCTCCTTTTTACCTGAAGTGAGCTGTGATTGGACAAAATCCTGCTGTGGACTGATCATTCTCATCTATTAAAATCCTTCATTATAAAGACTAGATCACGTCTTAAGGTCTCATTTTTTCAGATGATTCCTGTTACAATAAACTTTAGGAGACTACACTGAAAAACTAAATGCAACTGGAAAAAAAAATCAGGTAAAGGACTTTTAAATCCTCCAATAGTCTTTCACTAAAAGGCTTAAAAAAGGTTTAATGATGACAGCTTGATTCAAAATATCTTTCCACTGTCCTTTTTTCCTTAAACAGATTTATTGTTGAACTATATTTTGTAAAGTATATAAAGTATAACTCTATATAACAAGGACAGATGTTTGAGTCTGCAGCTATTTAACCCTTATTTCACCTTTAATTGGTTTAAATATCCGACTCAAAGCCCATTTATCTTTTATACCCCGTGTTTTCTTCATAAACTCATATATTAAAAGCTTTCTCAAAGACCGTCCCAGACAAACGCATCCTAATGTTGATATAATATGTACATTTTTTGCAGATTCCCCCGTGTTTATCCTGTGTGCGGGGGCAGGGTCGAGCCCGGGCCCTCAGGGGGTGACACCGGGGGCAGTAAAGATCAGATCGATGAACAGAGGACCGACACTCACAGTACATTAGAGCCACTACAAAGACTATTAACCCGACCACGGCTCATGCATTATTGAACCGACTGAGCTCACGGCAAAAACACGGGACGGATGTGGGTTCTACATAAAAACTGACTCGGCATCTTTCATCTTTAATGGACGACTGACAAACCTGGGTTTAGTCCTGCTCTGGAGTTTGGAAGCTTTTATTTTCACTGATTTTATTTGGACGTAGTTGGACTGAAGGGTTTTATTGACGACTGATACAGATCTGTGAGAGGGTCCAGAGAGAGATGGCCTCAGTCTTCATCTTCATCATCATCTCAGGATCAGGATCAGGATCAGGATCTCCACATCTGGATCAGAGATTACTCCAAATAAACACGTCTCATCAGCAGCACTTGTGTTGTCTGTCTTTGGATTGATGTTTTGATGTTTGACTCTCGTGGAATAAAAGAGTTAAAGAGAAAAGAAACCTGTCAATTACCTTTTTTAATTTTATGGTGTTTTTTTTATAATTTGTATTATTGTTTTCTTGATCTGGAAAAAGTAAGAAAAAAGTTCTGCTTCCACCTGAATCCAGCTTTTTAAGACGGACAAAACAGGATAGAAATCAAATAAAATGATTCAATAAAATACAGCTTTAATGTTTAACTGATCGTCTATTAACTAATCACAGAAAAAATAAAAGTCTGACCAAAGTAGGATGAGTTTGTGAACAGATAAACAGGTCTAGAGAAATTTAACCAAACAGTAACAACACCAGGCCACAATATGACACGATATTTAAGTAAAGTCTTATTGTTGCCCGGTGTTGTTAGTGTCCAGATGCAAGCAGTCCTGAAAAAGAGAACACATTTCTCTGTTTCTTTGAGTATGTACCATCCTTTAAAGCCTTTATTGCCTTCCTGAGGATGTGTTCAGGGCAAATCCCACCAGGTATTCCCCCGAGGAGCAGGAGGAAGAGTCTGGGGAAGAGGATGGACCGATGGAGGTTTATTTTACACAAGTGTAGAGTTGTTTAATACGACAAAAAAACCCTTCTTTTATTACTCAAACCCTTGGCGACATCTGAAAGGAAAGGAGTCATTCGGAACCAAAAAGTGCAGATCCTCAAAACGTCCCATGATTTTATCCTTGTTCAGACTTCTCACTTTTAGACTCTGGACTTAGATTGAAAATAACCTCAGACACATTTGACCACATTTCATTAAAAGCAGATTCTTTTCCCACGTTTTATGTTTAATATGTGCAGTTGTTTTGGCCCTGAATGAACAGAAAACCTGTCTGTTCTGTATTAAATCTGTTGTAATGATTAGATTCATTCTTTAAATGGTTCTAACCTGATTCTGTTTACGTCTCTGAACGCCCAGAGCGGCGTTGGTTTGCTCTCGTCAGCGCTCTCCGTTCACGTCAACGATCTCCGAGCTGACGCCGCGTCATGTGACACGTACGGCGCTGAGTTAACACGTGTCTGTCTCATCACGGAACATCAGAGGCGTGTACATGTTCACACGGACCACTTTAATGAAGCCACGGCGAAGACAAAGAGACGGAGTCAGCAGAACGCAGCAGGAATACCAACTGTTCGTCCAATTATCTGACACTTGACGGACTGACTCCATATACTCCTGAAGGGTTCCATTTACCACTGGATCAGGGCACATATTTATTATTTTTTCCTATGTAAAATAAAATTAAATTAAATAATTGAAATAAAATTAAAAAAAATATATTTAAAAATAATTAAATTAAATTAAATAGTTGTCATATTGTCTTGGCAGTGGGTTACATAAATTATGATGTTTGGTGATAATTTTACAGTTTTTTAGCTTGTGATAAATAAATCTATATTTTTTAATTTTTTTTAAATTATTTAATTTAATTTTATTTATTTTTTGTGATCATTTTATTTAAACAAACATTTCTGGCTCCAGGAGATGAGTCCATTTTTATTAACGTTTCAGCTTTAATGCAACTAAATTCACCTTATTATTAAACCTAAGAAAGTAAGAAACTCTTTCCAACTGGTTCCAAAAGAGCTTTACAAAACTATGAACAAAATATCAAGAAATCTTTTAATTTAGGTCATGATTATTGGCTTAATTGGGAAATTTGGTTTTCTGTCGTTAGTATTGACAGTTAAAATAATAAAAAACACAAATACATCCCAAATACGACCGGAGCAGGAGCTTGGTTCTTATTGACGGCAGTAACTCAGACCTGTTCCCGGTGCATTTCATCGACTGGTTTCAACTTAAATATTAGCAACTTTGAACCACTGCATTAAAACTATGGGGAGCTTTGGTAAATTCAAATACTTAAATGCAAAGTTTGTGATGTTTTTGTATCTGTTCAAAAGAGTTAATGCTCATAAAGTTAAAGGGAATAACGTGAACATCAGATTTATGTCATTAGCTGTAGCATTTCCCAAGAAATTTGTCCAAAAGGAGAAGAGAAAACTATGAAACATTGGTGTAATATTAAAATCTTGACCAAAAAACAGCAAATAAAGCCTCTTGCTTCGTTCAGTAATGGTGCCTTTTGCAGAATCTAGAGTTTTAACCCTATTTGATCCATATCTGAGCCTTTTATTCACTCATTTTGTTTGAGAACTGCATTAGCACAGATCCATGTTTGGGTCTAAGCATCCAAAGAGGCTTTAAAGGAAAAACTCTGCTCAGACTGACTCTGGATTTGGACTTTGTACCTTTTATCTGAACGTAACACTCTGAAGGTGAGCAGTATTCTTCACTCAGCTCCACAGACTCTGAACCAAACCAGATTCATAAAAACTGCTGCTCCTGTACATTTTTTGTCTCCCGTCGTGAATATGGATGGCCCTCTCCTTCCATTTGATATCAACATGTTCTGTATTCCAACAAATAAATATGGAACAGCTGGACCCGGTTCAACTTCTGCCCTGCAACTTTCAGAAATAGATTTGACTCGTGTGTGTGCGGTATATCCTCCCTCCGCGGGTCTCGGGGTTTATTTGCGGTCGTCGTTGTTTGGCTTCGTGCTGCTCACTGTAAACGTGGCAGTCGTCCAACAAACTCACTCTAGTCCGCTTTAGTCCGACCCGCCGCTCCATCAGACCTCTGGCCTCTGGAGTCCACACTGTTCACACTGACTTTACCAAAAGTTGAGTGGATCTCACCCACTGTATTGTTATTTAAAATAATCTCAAAGTAAATATAACAAGAGGAAATATCAGTTCAATTTACACTGATACAGTTTTTAGTTTTGCTCTTTTCACTAAAATGCAGTTTAGTTTTATTCATTATTTAGTCTAATCCTTATTAGTTTTAGTCTAGTTTTAGTCGACTATACCTAAAATATAAAGGATAGTGCATTTTTAATGTTTTTCTTCAGTAATAATTTCTCTGAATGAAAGTAATCTAGTTCTAACCTGTTCCTGGTATTCAGGTTCCAAGCGTTAACATAGTTTATATTTAAAGTCGTTCTCTTGTTTGTCTCATGAATTACTTTTTATTTAGTTTTGGTTTGACTTTCAGACACAAAAATATGTCATTGACAAAAACTATGATGAAAATTATACTGGCTCCTACTTCACAAGTTCTTCCTGAATACATTTCTCACAACTTAAACTGTATTTATTCACCATTTCTGTTTCAAAGGGCTTTTAAATGCCATTTTTACTTTATATAAAACATAAAAAAATAAATAAAACATCTCCAAAGCACCTCCATCAAACAGAGAAAGTGTGTTTGTTCTGGTTGCATCTATTTGCAAAGAAAACAGCTCAAAAACATAAGAAGAGAAAAAGTGAAACACAGAAACAAATGTGTAACGAGGCAGAGATAATTGTGGGATCAGAAGTTTGTTAGTTCTCAGTAAAACCTGCAGCCATTCTCATTTACTTCAATGTGTACAGTTCCTCAGGACAAAATAAAAAATGTTGTTGAGGATTCACTTTATTACAATCTGAAAATAAATAAATAAAATTAAAAAAATAAAGAACACATTGCTGTTAATTACCACTTCTACACTTTTTTGTTTGTTTGTTTGAGGTTTTGCTTCAGTTTTATTTATTTATTCCTTCCATTCCACTCCATTATTAACTGCCTTATCTCAAAGTCTTTCGTAGGTAGAGTTATACCTTCGTTATCTTGTTCTCGTGTTCGTTCAGCGTCAGGTTCCGTCCTAAATCGTCTCAAACCTCAGACGCAGCAGAAGTCTCCCGTCGTCGGAACCAGCAGCTCCTCTATTTCCTGCTTGTAATGGGATAAAGAGCACAAACACAAACCCCGAGCTCCAGTCTGCAGATACCATCACATCCACTCTTCGCTTTCCTCTGCTTTTCCATAACCACATTAGGTCACAGCCAAATGGAAACAGGATCCTTTTAGTCCGACCGCAGCAGGTTTAAATTTATCCAGAGAACGGCCGGGGCCCAGACGAGTTCAGAGACCTACGACCTGCAGCTCACACTTGAACACGGCTCTAAACGTGTTTTCAGTCGAGTAAATACTCAGAGGAAGTCTGTCTCTGCTGCGGATGTAACCTGAGGCGTTTCAGGGTTGAAAATATCTAATAAAACCTTAGTCTTTGAGAAGCAATCGTCTATAAAATCAGATCATTAACCATGAATGACTAAATAGCATAGAATTAATGGAAAATATCCTTTTTGGTCAGTGGGAAAATTAGCAGATTAATGCATTCATTGACCAGAATCCTGTGTTTGATGAGGCTTTTAAAGATTTGTATTATTTTGATTTCTGACACACAAAGCCCTGCCTTTTCACCTTTTTTGACCGGGAGCTTTTTACTACAATTAGTTTGTGTTTAGTTTGACTGAATTACAGAAGATATTTGTTTTTTTTCTTAGGTTTTAATTGGTATTTGACTCCACACAGCTTCTGGTCTAGAACAGGTTTTGTCCAGATTTAAAGACAAATCCAAACCGAACAGTTGCTGTGAGTAAAGTCACATCTGACGCTGATTCAGGACTAAACCTTTTGTTGTTGGTTTCAGTTTTTATATTTTGGCAGCAGAGGATTCACTTTATTCAAATCAAGTTACAATTTGAAGCTTTTTTATTATTATTTTATTTATGCTGCCCTGATCTTCTGGAATTTATTTATTTATTTATAAATTTTACTCCAATAAGGATTGACTAACATCTCAAAATCCTGAAATAAATAAATAAAAGTCCATGATCTGAAAATACTCAATAATCAGTACAATATTCAACATTATGGAAGTGCAGTGAGAGGTAGTCTTTACATTTTGCCCACATTTTTCAGCTTCATTTCTAAATAAATAAATAATAATAAGCATTTTTAAATAACTTGTTCCCTTGAGGTTGAAGTTACCTCAGACTAAGACCCACTATGACCTGAGCATTTTTTAAAAAGAGGGGTCTTTTAACCCGTTCTCTTCACTGTATCTGGTCCAATCCTGTGAAATATGAAGACTCACTGACGGCTGTAAATATTCAATGCACTAAAATAAGAAAACTAACGAGCTACAGCAGAGTCTGATGTGATTTTTATTGCTCTGGGACTGAACTCTCAGATCAGCGCTGACAGGAAGTTCTTTTCTCGGCTCATATTCGAACATTAGTCACTTTCTCCATTATCCACCGGACGCCGCTCAGATCCTCCTTTTACAGCAATTAGACACACTTTGGCCGAGCGTCCCGGCTCTGATGTGCGGTCGCGGGGGTCGCCGTGTTGCCTTCAGGCGCTTCTGGTTTTCTGCCAATCGGGAATGAGACACAATCGCTCCGGCGTCTCTCGGGGATGAGTGCATTAGTGTCCTGGCAGAACAGCGGGGGCTCTGTCCCAAACGCTGTCCCCACACTGCATTTATTATCAGTCATAAACCTGACAGAGGACGGGAGGGAGGCCAGACGGCGCCACCTACAGCCCACACCGGTCATCGAGTGGATAAATGTGACATTAAACATTAAACAAAATAAAAAATAAATGACAGAAAATTAATCCAGTGGCCTTAAAGTTGATTTAGTTTGAAAATTTGACTCAGATCATCTCAAAAATGGCGTCTCTTTTGGTCTCCAGCCCTGTCCTGCCCCTAATGGAATAATGGAAATAAATAAAGGAATAGATGCGTGGTGATTATGATGATGCACTTATTATTTTTGTTTTGTTTCAGTTAATTTGGTTTAGTCTAGTTAAAGGGAAGCACAATATGTTATAATAACCAACGTAAAGAAACAGACAAATTAAAGAGAAAGACGAGGGCTATTGTGGAACATCTTGGCTATAAACAAAATAGAAACAACAGAATTCATTTTTATTTAAAGCTCCAGTCCCTGATTTTCTTTTTTTGTCTCTGTCTCTGTCTCAGACTCTCCTCCAAAATCAGTCTAGGGACCTCTCCTGCTTCTCTTTTATTAAAAAATAAACCCAGACCAGTTTTTCCTCCAAAATACTAATCCATTTGACCAAACTGAAGTTTAGAGTTTAGCGTTAGCTTAGCTGTGACTTCAGCGTCAGGACGACAATTATCTCCTCCTCGTTAAACATTACGTGATTGAATTGACAGTATTTATCTGTGTTTTACGTTGCCTCCCTTTTCTCTGTTGATGCTTTTCTTTTTTCAGCTGTTTCTCTGTTAAAAGACATATTCAGCTGAAAATACACTTTATCTGCAGCTATTAAACTTCCTGGAACGTCATGTGACAAGTGTCGACCAATGGGAGCGCTCCTTTTTGGAGCATGTGATTGTCCAAGGTTTTCTGTTCCTGAATAGAGGTTCTCATCTATTACAATCCCTAAGAATAAACACTAGATGGATTTAAAAAAGACTAAATACTTCTGTTTTTATCGTTCTTGTTCAGAGCCTGATGTCGATCCAAACGCAGCATTACTATTCTCCACACTTTCCCGTTAACACCTTCTGTAGCCTCTGAATTAGCAGTAATTGTTTATTTACAGCAACACGACAATCCTCATAGACTTTAATTGTTTTTATTTGGAAACACAACAACCATTATTTTTCTAAAGAGCTCTTCAATGTCAGCTCTAAGTGCTTCAGGCAAACGTTCAAAAGCAAACGGGTTTATTTGGAAAGACAACAAGTGAACTCCCAGAGATAATTGGTTTGGGTTGAATCAGAAAAAAAGGTGTTTGTTTGGTGCTTTGGAAATTTAATGTACCTTTGCATTGGAATCTGGTTTAGTCCTGCTTTAATTCTTGGTTTAATCATAGTTTTTTTCTGTTTTATTTCTAGTTTAACTCAGGATTTTTGTTTTAGGACAACTTCTGAACTGCATTTGACATTGTTTTTTCCAGTTTATTCCTGAGTTTACGTCTGGTTTAGTCCTAATTGTGCACTTTTTTGAATTAATACTTAGTTTAGTGGCATTTTAGCTTAAACCTGATTTAGTTTAAATGTGGTTTTAGTCTAGTTCTGGTTTATTCTTTAGAAAGTTCAGCTCTTGTTTCGTTCTGGGTTTAGTTCTGGTTTTATTAAAATGTGGTCCTTGTTTATTCCTACTTTATTTCTGGTTTAGACTTGTTCTAGTTAAATCTCCACAATAAATCTCTAATTTATTGTTATCATTTCACAAAGAACTGCTTGTATCGTAGCAACAAAATGTGACGGACATTTACTTTTTGTCCAAACAAAGCCTTAAACTGTGGTGCATCCAAATAAAAAAGAACATCAGAAACAAGAGACAATGAGCAGAGACAGGTTTAAGTTTGATATTGTGTATGCTTTAGTCCTGGGTTTATCTTGTCTTTTTTACTGATTTCATCTTTGGTTTGAGTTATTTTTCTCTAGTTTTTCTGCTTTAACCTGGTCTTTATTTTCAGATTGGTATTAATCCTTTTTATTTATTGTTTAGTTCAACATTATCCTCTGTTTAGTCTTGGTTTAGACCAGGTTTAGTCCAGGTTTAGTCCTGAAAAGAACCTGATTTAGTCCCAGATTTATTTATATTGAGGTGTAATAATGAGTTTGCATTAGTTTGGCCCAGGTTTGGGATTTGTTTAGTTTTGGTTTAGGTTGAATCCTTGTTTAGGGCCAAAGTTATTGTCCTTATCTTGTCCTTCTTTAGTTCTGTTTTAATCTATTACTCTCTTTATTCTGGTTTGCTTTATCTCACATTTATCCCTTATTTTAATCCTGCTTTATTCTCTTTTTTTCTTTCTCCCAGTGTAGCCTCTTATTTTATCCTATTTCTGTATTAAGTTGGTTTGTTTTTGTTTCAGGCTAAATTTAAATGCTTCTGGCTAAATACGGTTTCATCTCAGTTTTAGTCCTGTTTTTGGTGCCACTTGTGTTGTTTTTTTAGCTGTATTCTCTCTTTTGGCTCTAAGTTAGTCCTGGTTTTCCTCACAATGGCTGATTATAGGTTTAATTTTGGTTTAGCCATGTTTTAATCCTGGTTTTGTCCTGATTTTCCTTCAGGTATAACCTTGTTTTTTTCTCTTTTCTTGTTTGACAATGGTTTTAATTCTGGTTTAGTCTTAGTTTAACCCTGTTTTCTTCCAGTTAAGCCTTGTTTTAACAGTATTTATTCCTATTCTCATGTGATTTCATCCTGTTTTTGTCCTGGTTTTCCTTCTGTCACAGCCTTAGATGTTTTATTTCTCTTCTCTTGTTTGACCATAGGTTTAATTCTGTTTTATCCATGTTTTCGTCTCTGTTTCTGCCGTATCTGAGTCCTCTGGTCGGAGCGTCACCTGAACACACCTCCTCCGGGCTCTGCCTCCCACTCGCTCAGCCTCGGTCCGTGTTCACTTAGCCTACAATAAAACTGACAGGGAACTGACAGGCTGCAGTCAGCGAGGTGAACAGCACGGCGGCCATTTTAATCCCATCAACTCCCACGTCCGGCCAATTAGAGCCGCTGGCAGCTTCTGATGACGGAGCTATTAAAAGAGACATCGCGGCTCTCGCTGACAGATGGAGCCGGCTCCGTAAGCCCGCCCCCAAACCCCGCCTTCGGACGACACCGCTCACCTCCACTTATAGCATTTTGACAAACAGCAGAGGTACGAAGGAGGAAGGAAGAGAGGAACATCAGAAACAAGTGAGAGGTGTGCAGAGAAACGCCTGCTCAAACTGAAGCTGAGAGAAAAACACACCGGAACAGATTCACTGTCTCCCACTGAAAAGAAGCACGAGCTAATCCACTGATCAGAAAAAGAGGACGATTGTTAGGTATATTTGTTGTTTTTCCCACACATTTACCAACTACACTCTCAAAATAAACAGAAAATAGTTCATAACATTTAATAAGTAATAGCTTTGTGTTGCTGTAGCCTAAAAATACATATCTTCTCTTTCACTTTGATGGTTCTTAGACTGGGATCAGTAGAATCAGGTCAATCTCACTGACACAGCGCCCTCTGCTGGACAGAACCCTCCTGTAACTGTCCCGGGACCAGGACTTATCTCCAGAGATTATGACGCATAGAATAAAGAAGATAGACCAATAAACTGGAGCCTACAGAGTCAGATTTGGACTAAATACACTAAAATGATTCTAATGTTTCAGAGACATGTTCTTATTTCCAAACTTACCATCTTAAACGTCTCTACTGGAAAACAAAGAGACCGGCCACAGTCGGTGCTGTGTCACTGCGCCCTCTAGAGGCTAAAAGTAACGCAGGGTTGCTTTAAACTCTACTCTCTTGAGATAATGCGGCTTTGTGAGTTTGTAGACAAAACAAAAACATTATCACAGCAAATCAGCGGTTCTCATTTTAGTCTGAATTAGGTTTTTTTTTGCTGGATGCTTTTCCTGACCAACCCTCTCCTTTTATCTTGGGACTGATATAAACCAAACCAAACCCTGGCCTTCTGCAGGACAGGCCTCTGTAAGTAAGTTTGTACAATTTGTGTAAATTCCATAACTCTTACTAGAAAACCAGCAGTGTCTTGTCTCTAGCCTAGACCTTAAGACGTGATCTAGTCTTTATAATGAAGGATTTTAATAGATGAGAATGATCAGTCCACAGCAGGATTTTGTCCAATCACAGCTCACTTCAGGTAAAAAGGAGCGCTCCCATTGGTCGACACTGATGTCAACAACGAAGGAACAAGGAAATAAACCAAGGAAATGGGTTATTCTGTTGGAAATACGTCTTATTTTACAGAGAAACAGCTCAAAAAAGATTAAAATGTAGTGCAACGTCCTGATAATTTGGTTGAAAGCCCCTGAGTCACCGGCTGACGGTTTACGGTGGAGGTTCCTGGTTCAAAACATGACATGGGGCTTTGACACAGGAGGCCATTTTCCCCATTAGTTTCACTTTACTTTCTCCTGAAAACGACAGGTGTCAGAGGAATGTAAAACTTACCTCAGCTGAAATAATGACAGGCCTTCCCCGCTGCACCGAGGGAAGCATCCAGGACCGAACCTTCAGCTGTAATTTAATGCAAAATGCGGCAAAAGTGACAAATTTGAAGCGCGCTGCTCTTCAGATGAGTGTGGGTGTCATCGCGGCGCTGATTCTCCATTAATATTACATGATTTAAAGTTAGAGCTCAGTGGGACACGAGGCCAGTGGAGAGTGCTGCATTTGGAGCATATTCTAGGTTCAGGCCAGAAACAAGCACTTATTCAATTCACTGAAGAGATTAGTGCAAACATTATTATATATTCTATAACACACACGTCAAACTCAAGCCAAAATGCGACAATTAAATGTTTTGTTTGACCCTTAAATACATTTAGGTGATATTTTTGGCACTTTGTGTGGATTAATCAGAGACAAAAGACACTAAACTGTTCTGAAGATCTTTAATTTAATGAATGCATCTTTAAAAAGAGACAAAATGACACTAAAGAAGAGTAATTCTTTTAAAATGAGACTCACAGAAGCTATGGGAACACTGCACATTCTGTTCCAAATCAAAACATCAACAAAAAAATGATCAAATGTGTTATTCCTTTAAAGAACGTGAACAGAAGTGTCTTCATGTTTCTTTACAAACATTTACTGTATGAAGTGAAAAATGCGCTTCAGATTGATTTTCCTGTGAATCTCTAATATTTCTTGTATAAACAGTGTTTTTGAGCAGCTTCTGGCTCCTGTGAACATCTGGGACTGAACTACACTCACTGTTCCTCTGCTTTTATGGGTTTTGTCTCAGAAACAGTATTTTTGACGTCACCCACAGGTTTTCACACAAACACACAGTCTTGGTCTTACTGCTGTGTTTGGATCAGTGTCTTGTTCAAACACACATTTCAAAGGTATTTTCTCTTCAGTAAAAGTCCCTGGTGTGTGTTCTGCTCTTGTTATGAACACAACTGTATTTATGTCCAGAGTTTAGCTGTTTTCATGAATGCATCCGTCCATTATTTCCCTCCGTTTACAGTTACAGCTAACGCTAACGCTGGGTACATGACAGCTTTAGCTTTAACATATGTTTCCGTGACTGACAGCGAACCCCAGGCTCAGAATCAGCTGCAATCGCCTTTGTCCATATGGCTCCCAAACAAACACCCAGACATTTCTGCAAATAGTGCGTGACCCGCCTCCAGCAGCAGGTGTAGCAGGTGTAGCAGGTGTAGCAGGTGTAGCAGGTGTAGCAGCCTCGTCAGGCGACAGATGGCTCCAATCAACTATTTTCAAGTGAAAGTGTCTGTCAGTCTCTCAGAGGAAGCGACAAACTGCTCACCTCCGCCGCAAAAACAAAACGTCCCCGCGGTTTTACAAAGCCTGGGGTTTTATTTAATCTCTTTTTAATTATTGTTGTTCACGCAGTGCTGAATCACAATGTAATTAGACTTAAGAGTGAGACTGTAAAGAGGGAAAGACAAGGAAAAGAAGTGGTTTTAACAGAAGAGTGATGAAACAGACTTTAAACATGGAGCATCTTGAGTCAAAGAGAGACATTGTTTAGAAAGAACCAGACTTGGGTTGAGTTGAAGCCTCCGAACAGCACTAAGGTGTTAAATATGTTTTATATATGACCCCACTTCACTAACATGGCCGACTGACTCCAGCTGACTCCAAAGAACTAAGCCACTTATTCAAGAAACACTACACTCGGCCTCTTTTCTTTTTACTCTAGCTGCTAGTTTGTGATGAATTGGCTTAAAAAAAGTTGTGTTGTAGTCAAGACCAAGCCTTGACTGAGACCATGACCCAATCATGACCAGGATCGTTGAATAATACGTTTGAAAAGAGACCAGAAAACCGTCTAGGATCAAGTCCAAACTCATGGAGGGCTAGCCTTTGGTGAAAGAGGCAAAGTTAAAAAAAATAAGATAAAATAAATTTCCAAGAATGATGTAGACATCTTGGTTGGTATTGAATTTTAATAAAGAGACATCTGTAAAAGACAAAGTAAAATTAGTTTGAGATGAGCTGGAGATATTTAAAAAGTGTCTTAAACAGTCTGTACCTGATATTTTTCTTCTATTTGGTTCAAATAGTTTATTGTAAAATCAATCATTTATGAATAAAAAGTCTTTCTCATCCATCTCCTGTTTATTCTAAGGGATTGTAATAGATGAGAACCTCTATTCAGGAACAGAAAACCTTCCATTCTTCGTGGTATTATTTACACTTCACTTTCTTACATTAAATGTGGTGACCCGTAGTCCAGGTTTTCTGCGACGCGTGAGAACTTCGGTCCAAAAAAAACTCCACCTTTATCACTGTTTACGAGCCTCTCTCCAAAACCGCCATCATCTTCTCCTCCTGACGCGGCTCTAACTGCGAGCTCGCTGTGTTGTTACCAAGGCACCCATTAGCGATTTCATTTTCCCTTCAATCACGACACTTTCATCCATCCCGCGCTAACCTTCACGGCAGACAGTTGCGTGAAGACAATCCGCTCTCTGTTCTTTTGATTCTGGGCCGCGTCTGAAGAGATGGAGCCTTTAATCAGCGCCGTCCGACTCCGAGACTAACACGTCCTCCAATTTCAACACTTTTCATGTGCTGCCTTTGAAATGCACAGCGCGGGTAATGGTTTTCACTGTCACCGGATCAATACGCGCCCTGTACATGCTCAGAGAATAACATGCGATTAATTTGTAAGCGCTGATGGCTCCTGACAGTTCGTTTTGAAAGCACAGCAGTGGGTTGTGTGGTTGTGCAGTGATATAGACTGGAACGAAAATGGTGTAATGGTCGGGGTTATGTGCATTAAACATTGCTAGCAGCATTCTAAAGAAATACAAAGAGAAACGGTGGAATAAATGTAAATTAAGTGAGATCAGAGGCTGGAGGTGTAGCTGCAAACTGCTGCAACAAATAACGGAAGATATATCCCAGATTCTCTTCTTTCTACACTTTAAAATCTAGAGAGCTGCAGCAGTTTCTTACATTTTAGAGTCAATGCATTTAGAGAGTTTAATCCACAAAGAAAGAGTGATGAAAGAATAACTCAAAAAATGCCTCAAGATACACTGAAAATAAACACTGCTTTGACAACATGTTTCATTTGCTGCTGTTTCTCAGTTTTTCTCTTTTTTGAGCTGTTTCTCTGTAAAATAAGACGTATTTCCAACAGAATAACCCATTTCCTTGGTTTATTTCCTTGTTCCTTCGTTGTTGACATCAGTGTCGACCAATGGGAGCGCTCCTTTTTACCTGAAGTGAGCTGTGATTGGACAAAATCCTGCTGTGGACTGATCATTCTCATCTATTAAAATCCTTCATTATAAAGACTAGATCACGTCTTAAGGTCTCACTTTTTCAGATGATTCCTGTTACAATAAACTTTAGGAGATTAAACTAAATTCAACACCTTCCAGAGCTGTTTGCTATTAGTGAGTGGGTAGAAGACGGCCTATTTAGATTATAGCTAGCATGCTAATTTATTCATTTCTGTGCGAATCATCAACCATAAACGCAACAAAAAACATATATTTTTGCCATTTACAAGAGCTTTATTTACCAGTTTTAGTTTGCTCTTTGATAAAATTAATGGAAATGTCTGGTACTTTAACATCATTTGTGCACATTTTCACGTCATTTTCAAGTCCACATGGTTTGGTTTCTCAAATAAATGGGTGACTTTTAGATAAGATTTTATAATTATCCCCTTATTTCTTTTCTGAGCAACAATAATTGAATTTGTGAACACCATGAAGATGATGTAAAATACTGCGGTGACACCCACTACACTTACTTTATTGCTTCTGTCGAGATACAGTAAGTCTGACTGACACTGTGTTTGTGATAAAAGATGGTGCCCTTTAAACCCCTTCTTTAAATCCCACAGAGGTCCCGGTTCTTTTTGTGTAATCCACTCGATCCCAGCGTTAAGAGCAGTCGGATTATTAGCACGATGCAGATAAAGCCTGAACCAGATGGGCGTCGATCAGCGCTCGCTCTCGACGCTGGAGGCACTTTTCGAAGCCAGAAATCTGCAGGAACAGATGTTAGCTGCTCATCTTTTGTCTTTGGAGAAACAAAAGCAGCATTTATTTATTTATGTGTTTTTTTTTTTCTGTTTATATCCCTGCCTGTCATTTTATTGATGTTTCAAGATGTGGGGCCAGAAGGACTTAGGATAAAGAAGCTCATTACGTCTGATATTAAAGACACACTGGAGAAGTAAAAGTGGATTTAATAGTTTGAAAAAAGACACTTTCTGCTTCTAAATGATCTTAAACGATTCAAAAACATGCTTTCCAATGTCTCCACCAACCAAACTATCAATGTTTGAAGAGTCTAAAACCACTTTTTTGATTCTTATTTGATGTAAAGTCCTTCATTTTACTTTTTTATTAGTCATTATAATGAATAGTGACTCCAAAAGTACGTTTTTGTTGCAGAATCATGGCTTTCCACCAAAGAAAATGGAACAGATGATCAGGAAGATGGATATTTGCTCATGTTGTCTCATGATGTGTGAATAAACAAAGGACTAAATGTTCCTAAATGTCAAGTAAATTGGATAATATGAAGAAACAATGGGAGGCATTGAGACGATTTGATAAAGAGTTAAAGGAATGGATTTTAAGTGTTCCCAAAACAGAAAAAATGTCTTCTTTCTCATTTTCTGTTAAATTATTTGACACAAGCTGTCCAAAAAGGAGCGCTCCCATTGGTCGACACTTGTCACATGACGTTCCAGGAAGTTTAATAGCTGCAGATAAAGTGTATTTTCAGCTGAATATGTCTTTTAACAGAGAAACAGCTGAAAAAAGAAAAGCATCAACAGAGAAAAGGGAGACAACGTAAAACACAGATAAATACTGTCAATTCAATCACGTAATGTTTAACGAGGAGGAGATAATTGTCGTCCTGACGCTGAAGTCACAGCTAAGCTAACGCTAAACTCTAAACTTCAGTTTGGTCAAATGGATTAGTATTTTGGAGGAGAAACTGGTCTGAGACAAGGACAAAAAAAGAACTTTAACTTAACAAATCTTTACAGACACAGATATCAATTAAATTCAAGATAAATGGCGTATATTAATGAGTAAGAGATAATTTCAAATCTAATTTGATCTTTGTCTGTATTAATTATTGTGATGAAGTTTTTGTATCTACTAAATAAGTGTTTATTTTAGTACATTTTCATAATAAAACTTTTCTGCTCTTGTTTATAGAAGGATATCATCATTATTTCCCTGCAGCAGGCTCTGGACATTTTCCAGCTGCCGAGACGACCTCCATCATGTTTCATATTGAACCCACAATAGAGAAATACGCTGTGAATTATACAACCATACGTACCTAGCGGCGAACATATGTCTCCTCCGAGCAACACCGACAAATGTGTGTCTTTCATAGCGTGCCATCATTATGTGGAGGTCGGTGGAACAGCTGCCCTCACTTCTGACCTCTCTCTCAAGTCTCAAATCTGAATCTAAATGTAATTACAGCCGTGTTGTTTGCGCAGGTAAAGCAGCTCGCCCTTATTGACTCCTCCTCAGCCGATCTGTTCACACTCGGGGATTTTTCTGCATTAGTCGTGGGCGGCGTGGCTGCTGATAAAGTTGCATTGTCTAATGAGAAGTTTTATTTGGCGGCGTCAGGTTGGATTGTTTACCGCGGCTTGTGGGAGGCTGGCATCTGTTTGTGGGTGACTGCCGCGCTCCGAGTGTCAGCTCGTTAAAACAATCTCCACAATGCAGCCTGGAGATGCAGCGCTCGCAGATGAAATGCTGAGAAACAACTGCAACAAATGTGTGCTTATTCAATAAACCGCTAATTTATTTATGGTGTCATTCAAGTATATAGAGAGCTATCGGAAATTGAACAAAAGAGAAAGTAAATGGGAAGCTTGGGCTGAAAAGTTAGTGTGTTTTAAATCTCATAAAACTTACAGGTAAACAAAGAACTTTTAGTGTTTTATTTGCATCTGTTACATAAACAATAGAAATATTAAAAGCAAATTAGAACTGACAAGTGACAAGTAAAAATCACCCTGAATAACCTTAAACAGAGTGAACGTTTACATAAATCCTTATGTTTGTAGCACAGTGACAGAAGAGAACAGTGACAAAATAGAGCAATATTTGGAGCAAGGAAAGTGTATCACTAAATTAGACACTGATGAGGTTTTATGATTTGGTCTTTTCACAATAAAAGTAGACTCTTCACTTCTGACCCATTTCTTAAAGCTCCAGAACCAGATTTTGTTACTGCTTCTTTTATGTAAAAAAGGTCAAACCAAACCAATTTTTCACCACAGAATACTAATATGTTACATTAAATCAGAGTTTAGAGCTGATCTGAAACTTTTATCTTTGTAGTTTACTGTTGTAGACTGTAGTGATCTTGTAATTATCTCTGTCTCATTAAACATTTCCTGCCCGTGTCTTTCATTTTTATGTTTTTTGAGCTGTTTCTCTGTAAAATAAGACGTATTTCCAACAGAATAACCCATTTCCTTGGTTTATTTCCTTGTTCCTTCGTTGTTGACATCAGTGTCGACCAATGGGAGCGCTCCTTTTTACCTGAAGTGAGCTGTGATTGGACAAAATCCTGCTGTGGACTGATCATTCTCATCTATTAAAATCCTTCATTATAAAGACTAGATCACGTCTTAAGGTCTCATTTTTTCAGATGATTCCTGTTACAATAAACTTTAAGTGATTAAACTAAATGAAAGAGTGAAAATCCAATCAGGTAATGGACTTTTATAGCTCAAAATTCATTAAAATCCAGAGATAATCCCAGTGGCGGCCGCTGCTCCCACTGCTCCTCGGTCTCAGTGCTGTCAGCGGGATATCGATCGTATCGGTTCGTCCTGCAGCGCTGTCTCGTTAGTGAAGCCTCTCTGTCCTCTCCATCACACGGCGCAGACAGGAGACAGCTCTGAGACCGATCGAGGGCAAAACCGATCGACTCAGTGAAGACGGATCCATTTGTGATCCACTATAGATCTGTTTATTGTAATCTAATCCACTGTGGACACAAGTGGATTAAACCGAGGGAGAGTTGAAGCCAGTCGGGCGTCAACAATCATCAACAATCATGTCAAACACTGAAGGAGCTGCATGTGTCTCAGTGTTTTTAACCAATGGAACTGTTGTATCTGTTTATCTATGATGGGCCGGACATCATGCAATCTCTTTTCCGATTGGTTCTGTGTCTGTTCAGTTGCGTCCAGAGCGTAAAGAACCATCCTCACTTCCACTGTATGTCTGGGAAACAAAAGGCTGTTTGTGTAATGTCCAGGAAGGAAGGTAAGTAAATAAAAGTTTAATAATGTGGCTCAACGCTACTGTCTGCAGCAATTGTTTGTTTGTTATCGACACTCTAAGTCTGGAAATACCTAGAACTTGTGAGTAGGTAGGCGGGTGAGGACTCGAATGACAAACAGGACAAAAATCAAAGGCAAGGTTTGTAATCCAGAAACAGGTCTTACAGAGAAAGTCCATCCAAATCCAGGGCAACCAGACCCAAAGGAATGAGACAAGAACCTAACCTGTAGGTTTTAGAGCAGGTTCTGACAAAACTGAATTGGATTTGGAGAAAAAAGACAGTCACAAGTCTCCTTTAGAAGCACTGTTTGAAGTTTTCTCTTTATGTAATCTCCATGAAGTGTGTCTCAGACTCTCCTCCAAAATCAGAACCTCTCCTGCTTCTCTTTTATTAAAAAAAATAAAACCAGAGCAGCTTTTCCTCCAAAATACTAATCCATTTGACCAAACTGAAGTTTAGAGTTTAGCGTTAGCTTAGCTGTGACTTCAGCGTCAGGACGACAATTATCTCCTCCTCGTTAAACATTACGTGATTGAATTGACAGTATTTATCTGTGTTTTACGTTGCCTCCCTTTTCTCTGTTGATGCTTTTCTTTTTCCAGCTGTTTCTCTGTTAAAAGACATATTCAGCTGAAAATACACTTTATCTGCAGCTATTAAACTTCCTGGAACGTCATGTGACAAATATTTCTTTTACATTAACTAAGCTTTAAACCTATTGAAGAAGCCCCTCCCAGATCTGTTTCCAGCCAATCAGAGCATTTCTCTTCATTAATGCTGAAAACACATCTTCCAGTCGATTGTTTGCAGAATCCAGATGTAAAAACGTCTCTTCTTCTTTTTCTTCTTCTTCTTCTGGTGATGAATGGCTGGCTCTGTCTTCGAGTAAGCACTATCTCACAAAGCTCTGACCCAGATTTTTTAATTGCTTATTCCCACTTACGGTGAGTCTATGATAAATAGCACTTGTTTTTTTTCCTGCCGCAGGGACTATTTTTGCGATACATCACAGCGGCTGCTCTGTGTGTTTCTGCAGAGTGAGATGTACAGTTTTGTAATGAGGAAGTAGGATTTTAAGAACAGCTTCCATTTCATTGTGAGAGCTGCCTGAAGTGATGTAAACTCAGCCTGAAAAGAGTCGAGAGGTGAAGACTCGTCCACAACATATTTATACAACACGAACTTTAAATGACCCGAGAGCGAGATATTTCTATCAGTTATTTCTCAATAGCATCTTTCTCAAACAAAACTCTCTTTTAGTGACAACAACTGATTAAAACTGCAACAAAAACCTCAAAAACTGAGCAGATCAAAACAGAAAAGCAGTTTATGGAGCGTACAAAGGAAAGCTTAAACACTAAATAATGTTACTCATCAAAAAATAAAGATATTTCATTAATTATTTAAAACTAAACACAACTGAAGTTCTGCTGTAAGTGATTCCTGTAGACTTTATAAAGCTCTAAGTCCTGAAATATGTTTACTACAGACTATGAACGGTGGAAAAAACAAAAATATTTGATCAAATTGCATGTGAATTAAAAACCAAGACGTGAAGGATTATGTAAATTAATAAAAACAATGAGGTAAAAATAATTAATAACACTGGATGTGAATTGGAAAAAAATCAAAACACGTGCACTTTTATTTATTTATTTTTCATTTTATTTAACCACAAAAGTCCCATGAGAGATGACAAGAAACAAAAGAAACATGAAACAAACAATAAAGAGTAACTGTTACTCATTTACTTTTAGTCAAAGTTCAAGTTTAAGTTATTTATTTTTGGTCAAGACACATTATGAACTGTTATTTTTAGGTTATTTGTAATTGTGTGACATAAACTAACCATTGATCATGATTATGTGCAGCTCTATGTGATAATGAACCCTCTGAGAACAAGAAACTGTGTTGTTGTTATAGTAAAACAAAACCAGCAAATCCATCCAGTCTTTATTCTGTCTAACGCAGCCATTTTATTTGATCTTCTCTCTACTTCTTGACACTTTCTTCTTGTCTCTGAGTCTGTTTACATCCAGAATAATCCTGGGAGTAATCAGATAATTGTAAAAATTGGATCTGATGTGCATTATTGGATTTCTTTCAGAGTTTGTACAGATGTAGTGTTGTAAGACTCAAACATCCTTCCATTTTTTTTCAAAACATTGGTCTTGTTTTGTTGAACATGGCGTTAGCATTAGCGTGCTAATGAGAGAGTTCATAGGTCACGCTGCTGTTGTCCTTCATTTACACTCTGTTTGTTGTGTTTTGTTCTCTGTTAACATTGTGTTTTGTGCCTTTTCTTTGTTTTACACATGTTCAGATGTAAAAGAATGAAATAAATCAGATTAATGGGTTTATTTGCACAAAGATATCAGAGTATCTTGAAGTGTTAATCCTCTCTTTCTCCTTTTGTCCTGTTCACACTGGAGCCCAAACTCTGTAAAAGTGGAAGATAAAATGACGGAAGAGTCTTTTTTATGACTGTATGTATTAATGTCTCGTTAGTGTAAACAGGGATATGTTTTTCTCAGCGACAGAAACCCTGACGAACACGGACGCCCCTTCAGCGTGAACTTCTGTCTCGGTTCTTTCGATGATGTCTCCAGAGCGTATGTCCCGAAGCGTTTCCGATGTCTTCTTCCTGTTTTCGAGGTCGGTCTGCAGCCTGTCGCTCTCTCTGTTCTGACTTCACATGGGCCGCTCCATCTGCACAAAAAAAAAACCCCTCTCACATTGGCCACATTACTCTTTCTAAAGCACTTTAACACCAGAACATTTAAATTACTGAATGTGTCAGGTTCAATTGTTTGTAAAGTGCTGATTTTGAAGAAGTAGTTCACATAAAGTGCCTTCCTTTGTACTTTATTCTGCCGTGTTCCTTCCCATTTGTCAGATTTGTGACAGAAATTGCTCTTACGATTCAGCCAGGGCTCTTTCGAACAAGGATATATACGAATTTAGATTTTGGCCAATAATACTAAATGGAAAAGTACCAGTGAAGTTCTTGAATGTATAATTTGCTGGACTTTAAGGACCATATCATTGAGCACAGAGTTTAAATAAATATAGCAGCATTGCCTTATAATAATAATAAACTCTGTGTGAAGCACTCTTTAACAAACAACTCTTAAACTTAATATTTCAAATTAATATCGGCAGGTTTCTGTGAACTTTGGCAGATTATTGTGTTAATATTCAATGCCAGAATGTAAACATCAATAAACACTCTGCGTAATTGTAGGACAAAAGCAATATTTTTAAATGTGCGTGGGATATGTGTCTCCTTCAGATGCAGGCTCTGCTCTAAACTGTGAGAGATGCTGCTGCTGCAAGAAAAATGTCAGCTGAAAATGCACCGATGCAGCTGAAAACAGGACAATATAATAATTCAGAAACATAGAAACCACAACTGATTATATAACCGTTTAACTCATGTCTAACCTGGTCTTTATTTGGACTGAACAGAAGATAACGGTTTAACCGAAGTAGAAGAAGAGTGTCCGAAAAAGGAGCGCTCCCATTGGTCGACACTTGTCACATGACGTTCCAGGAAGTTTAATAGCTGCAGATAAAGTGTATTTTCAGCTGAATATGTCTTTTAACAGAGAAACAGCTGAAAAAAGAAAAGCATCAACAGAGAAAAGGGAGACAACGTAAAACACAGATAAATACTGTCAATTCAATCACGTAATGTTTAACGAGGAGGAGATAATTGTCGTCCTGACGCTAAGGCTAATGCTAATTAAAATAACATGGTTAAATCAAATCATATCCACCTATTGATCCAAAGGGCAAAGTGCAGAACATTAAATACAACACATAACAGAGAAGAACATACAAAAGTACATACGTCACACAAATATCACACTGAAAGCTGTAATTCTGAGTTCCTGTGTAAATCAGAGTTGACCGTTTTGTGGAAACAATAAAATCAAGATTTATTTAATGTTTAGTGTAATTCTTGGATTCAATCAGAGCAGATTGGGACGAAGAGGGAGGGGCTTAAAGACCAGACTCTGGTTTTATATCAGACAGAGTTTTCATTTGGAATTGAAACACGTTAAACCTATTCCTCTTAATAAACTGATGAAGTGGTAAGTATTTTCTGGCATCATTCTGGTCAAAACCTTTCAAACCCGAGCTCCCCTCAGTGTCAGATGTTGGTCGAAAGCTGTGCAGAACATAAAAAAGACTCTGATCAAACCTGGATGTGTGGTCAGGAGCCTTAGCTTTAGCGTTAGCCGTGGGGCTCGGCGCTCGGTGATGGGTGAGATGTGAATGTTTTGTAGCCGGTTCTTCAGTAAAAGCCCTTAACTCTTGGATCAGAGGCGGACAGATCAGGCTTTAACGCAGCGAGATCTGGCTGTGGTTCAAAAGCAGCGGCTCCACAACCATCTGGACTCAGTTTGTTGTGATCATCTCTCGCCTGAAGCGCACCGTGTGATGTGAACGTCTAAAACACCTGAAATCAGTCGAAAAGCGTCTACAGGTTTCACAAAGATGTTTCCACAGCTGCCGTTTTAAAAAGTCTTCCATGAGCCCAACGCCGCAGCCATTTTAATTAAAATTTGAGGGATAAAACTTTCAAATTCACAGATTCAGTTCAAATGAGCCTTGGCAGAGGATCAATTTGCCTTTTGGCGAAGTTTCTCATAAAATTAAAGTTAATTAGCCTCGACAGATAAAGTCTGTTGGTGACAGCTGTTGATTCAGCTGCAGAATAATGACAAGCCCCGCTCCATCCAACTCTACACCTGCTTTATTTATTTATTTTAGACTAATTCTGGGTAATTTTTTGGTGTTTTACAAAGAGGAAAATGGGGAAAAGAGACGGGCGTGAACAGGTTTAGAGTTACAAATGAAACCTATGCTTTGCCTTGAATGTGTTATTACAGATATTAGTTTGAATATACAGACATTTCTGAACTTTGAACCTGGTTAAAGTCATTTTAAACCAATTAGTATAAAGTTAACCTTCTTGGTCCAAACAGATTCATGAGAAACTGACACAATAGCTTATTTTCTCCCTGATTTTCTTTTTTTTGTCCCTGTCTCAGACTCCACTCTCCTCCAAAACCAGTCTAGGGACCTCTCCTGCTTCTCTTTTATTAAAAAATAAAACCAGACCAGTTTTTCCTCCAAAATACTAATCCATTTGACCAAACTGAAGTTTAGAGTTTAGCGTTAGCTTAGCTGTGACTTCAGCGTCAGGACGACAATTATCTCCTCCTCGTTAAACATTACGTGATTGAATTGACAGTATTTATCTGTGTTTTACGTTGCCTCCCTTTTCTCTGTTGATGCTTTTCTTTTTTCAGCTGTTTCTCTGTTAAAAGACATATTCAGCTGAAAATACACTTTATCTGCAGCTATTAAACTTCCTGGAACGTCATGTGACAAGTGTCGACCAATGGGAGGAATTATTGATTTTATAATAAACTATTTGGGTTTAAAACATTTTCTCAACTAGATGAAAATATATCAGGTACAGTGTGTTTAAGTTTTGGAGTGGGGAGTTTTTTTGTGGACTTTTGCACATGCTCAGTTCATGTGTTATAGTTTATACGTGAGATTTAAAACAACGTAATGCAAACCCGGGTTCTGAAATATAAACTCAGTGATTGTTTGCAGATGTGTGGAGCTGAAGAGGTTAACTGCTGTCGCCTGTTTTCCTCCTAAACCTCTCAGACCTCCATCAAAGCATCTGCGTCGGCCGATAACTCTAATTCCCTCCACTCCACACTGTGTTTACTGACCTCACATCAAAGAGGCTTGGCCCGGTGCATTGTGGGGGATTTGCATGCTCTCGGCTCGACTCGAACTTATTGCAGCGTCATGTGTTTTTTCTTTATGAAATCCCTCGGCTCAAGTGTGTGTCACTCTCCAAAAGCAAAAGTAAAGTGCAGTTCCCACAAAAAAACCTCAAATTCAATTTAAAACCAGCGTCGTCTGTGATAAAATGTTTACTCCGAGTTAAGTGCTGCCTTTTGAGGATTCAGACTGGAGTAGTTTGTCTCTTAAGGAATTGAGGAAATGGAGAAACATCATTAAAAATCTTTATCTGTGTTTTACAGTTTTTCAAGTTCACTTCTGAAATCTTGAATCAGAAAAGCATTTTAGCACAAGCCTCTGAACAGTTTAGTGTTTCTCATTGTTTTAGACAAATACCAGTGTTTTGTGACATGTTTTAAGCACAATCCTCTAAAAATCTCTCAAAAAATCCCTGAATAAAACTCATCAAATCATCAAACCTGTTTCAATCTATAATCACTGATTTTGAGCCTCGTGACGGCTTCATTCAGTTTTCATACATTGATTTTTATTTATACTTACACCTGCGTAAAAAGGAGAGTATGGAAACAGAGCCGAGATCAGACACTTTTGATCGAACACATTAAAAAAAAAACATCAAAAATGACAGAAGACAAACATCAGATGTGGTTGACTCTGTGAACTTTTCTCTTTCATGTTTCTGTGTGAATCTGGGCTCAGTGTTTCGTCTGTGGCCAAAAATAAAGAGCTGCACATATTATTTAATGAATTTATTAAGCCTTTAATGTTGAGTGTGATCACCTGGACTTTTGTGATCATTCTAACCATCATTTGACTCAACGACCGGTGAAAAACTACCTTTTGTGAACAGAGTAAAGAGCTGTGATTGAACTATTGCCTTTTGAGAAATGCTGAACAGAGATTAATGCAGACCTGACTGGTTTCTGGTTAAGTTCACAGTGTTAAGTCTAAACCCAGCGTTTCTCTGTAGATCCAACCTGGTCAGGAGCAGGTTGTGTTATTCTGATCGTCTCCTTTCGTTTTAAGAAAGTCGTTTTCTGATCATTTTTGCTTCACGTCGTCTCATAAAAGTCTTCACAGTGGAGACTAACTCAGCCTAAAGACACAACAAATATACTTCTTTGGATTGTAATCCTGTTTTTAACTTTGTACTGACTATAAAAATGAGAAGAAAAAAATAATGTAGCCTTTAAATATTCTGTATTTGGTTTAAAACAGTTAAATACATTAACAGCACTTAAGACGAATTAAAACAACCAGCCATTTTCTGCAGGATATGCCTCTTTTATTGTTTATTTTTCTAGTTTTTCGTTATAATTATCAAACAAACACTGGCTTTTTATAACTTCTGTCATGATACTGGTTTCTGAGCCATGATTTAGGTTTTGAGAAGCGAGCCCTGTTCTGATTTCTTTGTTACTGCCCTCGGGACTTTGCTAAACCTACTTACTTTTGCTAAACTAAACCCGGCCGATTCAGGATTAAGGATGAAGGATTAAATCAGGACGAAACAAAGACTAAACTAGGTCCAAACCCAGATTATCTGAAGCAGGACTAAATCATTAAATCAAGCTAAACTAAACCATAAAAGGTGACTCTGAAAGGCACAGGTAAATAGTCAAAAAAGGAGTGAGTCAATCTGGATGTGTTCAAATAAAAAACTAAAAAGTCTACAGCGAGCCCCTCAGATCAAAACCCAGCAGCTGCACTTCACTTTTTAACCACTAGGGTCCAACCGGAACAAGCCTCCGCTGCTCCTTTAATCAGTTTCTTTTAAAACAAGACAAACTTTCTTCTTTTAGGTCAGACTTTTTCACCACTTTCTCAATCCGTGAGCTGATCTTGGGCTTCACAGATTTTAGAGACAGCTCCTTTTTTTTCTCTTTTTTGAATCATCTTCACCGGCTTTTTGGCAGACGTCGACAAAAACAAACAGAGAAGAATGAGCCGCTCTGCCAAATTCTCTGAGCTGGAGGCAACATGCAAGCAACACAAGGCAAGAAAAGGCTGCTACTGTACAAAACCGGAGATTGAAATGGTTTATTCGAGCCAAAGACGTAACACCGAGTGAACCCGAGACAAGTCGACGTTTTTATTCTCGCTCCATAATGCTTTTTTTTTCAGTTTTGGATCATTGTCTTCGGAATATATTGAGTTATCGATAAAGCCGCTCCGAGTCGTGATGGTGCTTTTGAGTGAAATAGGTTAATACAGCGGCAAACAACAAGAGTGGGATTAAAAACACACAACAAACGGAGCAGATTAAAGAAGGAGCGGTGGAGGCAGAGGGGCGTCGTGCTGATGCAGAAATCCCAGCTTCAAAGCACAATGTCGGCTAAAAAAAGATCCACGTCGTCGGCACTTTTTGGACACATTTACATTGAGGACACAGAGGTTTTTTTTATTCAGAACTGCAGCACGAACCGAGACCGAGTCACGACCGAGGCTGGGTTTAACTGAGAACGAGACGAGAGGAAGGCAAAGAGAGGCCAGTGCGTGGTTTATTTATAAAAACAGACATGAAACAGGTCTAAACTAGGACTAAACCAGGTCTAACTCTGGAACTAGGACTAAGGCTTGAAACTTTCTTAAAATTAAATCTCTGTCCAAAGCAAGATTTAACTCAAACAGGACTGACCCAAGAGACTAGACCAATAAGAAAAGTGAAGCAAAGACTAAACCCAGGACCAAGACTAAACCAAGGCCTAACTCTTAAATAAACAAGGATCAAGACAAGATTTTAGGATCAAAAAAAGGACTGAACAAGAACTAACATAAGCCCCTTTCACACATGAGTCTTTCTCAGCAAGGTTCCTACATTTAACCAGAACAGTTTTGAGAAAAGAGCCATTTCACAGTAAATCTGTTCTGGTCGTTTATCGGCTCCAGACCTGGTGATACTGAAGGGAGTTTAGTGAAGGCTGTGTTGTGAACAAATGCAGTAACATTAATGGAAAGGGCTCGTATTTACAAGATGACGTCGGACAATAATCTACATCAACGATCTTTAAATGGACCAAAAAGAGTGATTCATTTGATGGTTTTGTGGTCATTTTAACCATTCTTTATGAAGCAACAATGAAAATGAGGCTCAAAATGTGACAAAAATCAGACCAACCCCAAGACTTAGGCAAAGACTAAACCTAGGACCGAGACTAAAATGGTTTCCTTTGCTTGGTTTTGTCAGTTTAGACTCTTCTCATCTCATTACTGCCCCCAACAGGTTGTTTTAGGAACTGGAATTCTCACTGTTGTCGGATCAAGTGTGAAAAAACTCAACTAAACATAAAACTAAACCCAGTTATAAACAAGTAATAAATGTAAATAAGCTTGAGACTAAACCAGAACCAAGCCAACAGGACAAAAAAATGATTAAACTAATAATTCAGGACTAAATTAAGACCAAATCCAAACACAATCAAGGCTAAATCTGAGCTAAACCAAGGACTACACCAGGACTAAACAACACAAATGTAGATTAAACTAATATAAGACGAGAACAGAAGCCAATACTAAACTGGCACAAAAACCTTAGACTGGCTCCAAACCTTTAAATCGTCCTAAAACCAGGTTTACGACCCACACAAGTCCCAATCGCTCTGCATTTAAGTGATTATAAAATGACACTCCAAAACGGCAGCAAAGACCTGTATAGATTTTACACTAAAGGTTGAGTCTGGGTTAATCCAGTCTCTGAAGAATTGGGCTTTTTGGCAGAAAGCACCTTTTAAAACAGCAATAAAGTGACTCTTGAGCTGACGACAGGTTCATGCTTTTAGACAGAAGTGATGGATGAATGAGAACACAACCACAAACCTGTGAGGTGTTCACATACAGGACCCGATCAACAGGGTTTTAATTATTCACTTTGAGGATCAGTGCTTTTTCTCCTTTTTTGACTCAGTTTTACCCGAGTCAAAGGTCAAAGGAGCCTGTATCTCACTCATTTATTTTCTAATTTAGGTGAGTTTACGTAGAACATGACACACATCCATCGTTAGAGAATTCATCCAAGCCTCACCTCATTTCTTTTTTCATATTCAAGACTTTATAACCTTTTCCAGACTTAAACGGTCAATAGTGTGAACAATACTGTGTTGGATTTTCAAGTTTCTTTAGGTTCTGTATTGATGGTAAATTCTAGACATTGTCCAGTTTGTCTTTTTTAGTGAGACTCTTCTTGGCTCAAAGGAAAGCACAAAATGACCCTGACTACACCATATACGTTTATAGCTACTGTTTCCTGTTAAACGTCCTTTAAGTTCTCTTTTCTGCCCTGTTCTTTCAGTTCTTGCACATATTCATCAAGCTGTCAATCATCAGTAAGTTTGGGCTTTTGTGCCGTGTCCACGTTCTTTGCTCAGTGCAGCAGCTTTTGGAAATGCTCTAAAACTTAAAGCTCCACTCCCTGATTCTCCTGCTTCTCTTTTATTAAAGAATAAAACCAGACCAGTTTTTCCTCCAAAATACTAATCCATTTGACCAAACTGAAGTTTAGAGTTTAGCGTTAGCTTAGCTGTGACTTCAGCGTCAGGACGACAATTATCTCCTCCTCGTTAAACATTACGTGATTGAATTGACAGTATTTATCTGTGTTTTACGTTGCCTCCCTTTTCTCTGTTGATGCTTTTCTTTTTTCAGCTGTTTCTCTGTTAAAAGACATATTCAGCTGAAAATACACTTTATCTGCAGCTATTAAACTTCCTGGAACGTCATGTGACAAGTGTCGACCAATGGGAGCGCTCCTTTTTGAATAGAGGTTCTCATCTATTACAATCCCTTAGAATAAACAGGAGATGGATCAGAAAGACTGTTTTTACAATAAACTATTTTGGTTTAAACCATTTTCAAACTAGAAGACAAAATATCAGGTACGTTCTGTTTTCTTACGCTTCAGAATCTGAATTTAGCTACAGGTTGCTTTTTCATGTTTGTCTTTCGTGTGGATTTGGATTGAAACCGTTCTAAATCAATCTTCCGTCTCATTGTACATGAGTGTCACCAGGTGGCGCTGTGCCGTGCTGGTGTTCTGGACCCATTAACCCGACTCACTGAACCCGTCTGGCTGTAATTACGTTTTTTGGGACGAGTCGAAATGATCAAACCACGGAGGAAATCAGCTCCTGTTCTCGGCTCAGAAACTAAATTGTTTGGCAGCGTTCGCCCCTGAACTGCCTCCTTTTAAAACCAAAAATAGTACGAGGTAATATTCCTACCTGATTTATCCATTTCACCGAGGGCCGCGTGTCTCTCGGCTGAGTTTAATCAAAGCGGGGCCCGACACAAACAACAAAACGAAGGGTAATTGTGCGGCTGCCATTTGGAAACAGCCCCGTCCTCGATCCTTCCATCTGCAGCTTTCAATTAGAGCCGACGAAAGACTGATCTGAAGCTAACATCTGGAGAAACGAGGCAGTTTGTCGGTGGCAGTTTAATCAGTGAGGCTCTTTCACAATAAAACAACACAAATTCAATTACAAGAGGAAAATATTATTGCAATTTTCAGTCTTTGGATGAGGTTCGAGGCAGTAAATGGCTCTTTCTTTCTTTCTCGAACTGAAAGCAGGATTTAAAATGACATGAGTAAATTATTTTATATATTTTACAAGTTATATGTTTCCAATATGTTTTCTGTAATTAGTCTCTAGATTAAGGATGATGACTATTAGTATTAGTGTCACCAATATTTATCTACATTTCACTTTGCTTTCTGTTTTTTAAACTTAATTTTCATTTTTGTCAAACATAATCTGTGTTGAAATAAACATTTTCTCTGTATTTTCTGTAGTAGACAATATAGATAATGTTTAAAGGTCTTGCTTTTTTCACAGATGTTACAATATACTGTTAAATATTAATCTGTTTTTGTAAAATACTCACAAAAATCAGGTCATTTCCAACAGACTTTCAACAAAAGATCAGAAGTTGCGTGTTTTACAACTGAACTGAGGGACTTTACATTTGCTTCTGATCATTCTTGAGCTGTTTCTCTGTAAAATAAGACGTATTTCCAACAGAATAACCCATTTCCTTGGTTTATTTCCTTGTTCCTTCGTTGTTGACATCAGTGTCGACCAATGGGAGCGCTCCTTTTTACCTGAAGTGAGCTGTGATTGGACAAAATCCTGCTGTGGACTGATCATTCTCATCTATTAAAATCCTTCATTATAAAGACTAGATCACGTCTTAAGGTCTCATTTTTTCAGATGATTCCTGTTACAATAAACTTTAGGAGATTACACTGAAAAACTAAATGCAACAGTAAAAAACCCCAAAAAGAAACAGCAGAGAGAGAAAAGTGTGTGAGAAAAAGGGTCTCTCTGGTTTATTACACCTTTAGAGGCAGGTAAGGTTAGGCTTGTGGATTCTCAGTTGTGTCAAAAAGCTCTAAAATGGAACTAAAAACCTGTCTGACAACTTTCCAAATCGTGTGGTCTGAATTTGATTTTATTGACGCATCACTCTATGGCAGTGAAAGCCGTTTGAAAACACTATTTAATGTTTGTTTGGACAAAAAAATTCCACTTACTTCTCTTTTAACCACACACAGGCAGTTTATTCCAAAGACTGGGTTCATAAACTCTGGTATTTGTCATCAACAGTTTATTGCTCAGAAAGTTGCTCCTTAAAAGTTTAATTGGGTTTAAAATCGAATGCTTGCAGTTGTGGCCCGTTCTCAGAGTCTCATAAAGCAATAAGACTCGGAGAGCTTTATTAAACTGCAGTGGCCGAACATAAAGTGCATTCAGGCCCAGAACGTTGGCTCCTCAGAGACCGCTGAGCTCCGCCATGGACCGGACCCTCTCGGCCAATCACAGAACAGAGTCAAAACCTGCACTGTTTCACTGCAGAAGCATTCATCAAAACGCTTCAGTCATAAAACATATTCCTCCAAATGAAGTCATGGATTTGAGCAGGTTTTAGATGGATCTGAACAGGTTTTAGTCAGATTTAAACAGGTTTTGTTAGATTTAAACAGGTTTTAGTTGGATCTGAACAGGTTTAAGATGGATCTGAACTGGTTTTAATCTGATTTTAACAGGTTACTGTTGGATTTTAACAGCTTTTAGTCAGATTTGAACAGGTTTTAGTTGGATTTAATCAGGTTTAAGATGGATTTGAACAGGTTTTAGTTAGATTTAAATAGGTTTTGATGGATTTGAACAGGTTTTAGTTGGATATTAACAGCTTTTAGTTGGATTTAAACAGGTTTTAGATGGATCTGAACAGGTTTTAGACAGATTTGAACAAGTTTTGTTAGAATTTGAACAGGTTTAGTTGGATTTGAACAGGTTTTGAAGGACTTGAACAGGTTTTAGTATAACTTCAAAAGGTTTGGGATGGATTTGAATAGATCTTAGTTGGATTTGAACAGATTTTAGTTGGATTTGAATAGGTTTTAGTTGGATTTGAACAGGTTTTAGTTGGATTTGAATAGATTTTAGTTGGATTTGAACAGGTTTTGTTAGATTTAAATAGGTTTTGATGGATTTGAACAGGTTTTGAAGGACTTGAACAGGTTTTAGTAGAACTTCAAAAGGTTTTGGATGGATTTGAACAGGTTTTAGTTGGATTTGAACAGGTTTTAGTTGGATTTGAATAGATTTTAGTTGGATTTGAACAGGTTTTAGTTGGATTTGAACAGGTTTTAGTTGGATTTGAACAGGTTTTAGTTGGATTTAAACAGGTTTTAGATGGATCTGAACAGGTTTTAGACAGATTTGAACAAGTTTTGTTAGAATTTGAACAGGTTTAGTTGGATTTGAACAGGTTTTGAAGGACTTGAACAGGTTTTAGTATAACTTCAAAAGGTTTGGGATGGATTTGAATAGATCTTAGTTGGATTTGAACAGATTTTAGTTGGATTTGAATAGGTTTTAGTTGGATTTGAATAGATTTTAGTTGGATTTGAACAGGTTTTAGTTGGCTTTGAACAGGTTTTAGTTGGATTTGAACAGGTTTTAGTTGGATTTGAATAGATTTTAGTTGGATTTGAATAGATTTTAGTTGGATTTGAACAGGTTTTAGTTGGATTTGAACAGGTTTTAGTTGGATTTGAACAGGTTTTAGTTGGATTTGAACAGATTTTAGTTGGATTTGAACAGATTTTAGTTGGATTTGAACAGGTTTTAGTTGGATTTGAACAGGTTTTAGTTGGATTTGAATAGATTTTAGTTGGATTTGAACAGGTTTTAGTTGGATTTGAACAGGTTTTAGTTGGATTTGAACAGGTTTTAGTTGGATTTGAACACATTTTGAAGGATTTTAACATGTTTTAGTTGAATTCTAACAGGTATTAGAGGGGTTTGAACAGGTTTTATTTTTTTTCGTAGCAAAAAACTGTCTTAACCTATAAAATCTAGAGCCAAAAAATATCACCTTCTAACGTGTGACTTAAAGCAAGACACAGGAACAAATCTGTGTTTTGTTTCAGGAAAGGACTGGGTCAGAGGAGGAGTCCCAGCTTCTCTTTTATTCACAAAGTTTGGTTCCAGTAAAGCCTCAGAACCAGAGACAGAACCAACGCAGCAGAGCTTTATTTCTTCAAAGAGAACAAAACAAGCAAGAGTCAAGTAGAGCACTTCAAGAAATGGTTCTGAGGCTTTTATTTTTTCATTCATCTTCCAGGTCTTAGTCTCGTTGGGGTGAAGTTTATCTTATAATTGAATTAGCTCCAGTATTTCAAGCATCCACACTCTTCATACTGTGGGCTTCTGTTATAAAGAAGATCTGTTTATGAACTGTTTATATCATTTCAAACTAAATCTGGTCACAACCGTACATCCAGGTTGTTACTTCTTCTTCTTTCTCTGTAGTGAATAAAAACATACATAAAGAGGTTACGCATCAAAGGAACATGGCTTTAATAAAACGAATAAATGTGATTTCTGCAATACTTTCTTTTCTCTTCGACTTATATTTTTAAAAGGAGCTACGTTGGTGGAAACAGTCTTCAGTCATCACATGTATTTGTGAAATATTGCATTAAGAATCACTCTTAGGTCTTTTTTGGTCAGTTTTGAAACATATTCTTTGTTATTTTTTACTTTGACAACGACAACGTTGAGAAATGACATTGAAACTGTCCAGAATTTAGTTTTGTTAGTTTTTCTAGTAAACAATAAACAAAAATAGATCATTTGTATTTGTTTGTGTCTAATGCACCTTTTGAAACACAACAAAGTTTCCACAAATTTTCATAATAATAATTGAAATTTTGTTAAATTTTTTTTTTTTTTTCTTGTTGTTTTTTTTTAAAAAAAAAAACCCGCCCCCTCTCCTCAGTCACTCCAGTGTTAATTTTAATCAGAATTATTTATATTATTGGTTGAAAATAGGAAATGACAGTACTTACATGTATATTAAGGTGATTTCTTACTAATTTTTACACAAATAATGCTTTTTAAAGTGTATTTATTCCATGTTCAGTGGATTTTACTAGGATTAAACCAGACCAGAACTAAACTAAAGGATAAAAACTCATTAATAAACCCCGTGAACCTCCCCGGGATCAGTTCAGTGTTGACACAAACCTTTTATTTTCTGCAAAGCACCACTTAAAATGGCTTCTGTATCGTACTTTAATGTGAAGTACAACAGCACAGCAACATAAATATTCATAAACCGTACTCAAAGGCTTTTCCACTGTTTGATAATTAGCTGTGAACTGGAGGCTTGTGCAACCCTTTAGACAGATTACAGACGCCGATAAACAACACATCATGAGAATTATCAAGTCAGATGGAGTTATATTAAAAACAATCCTTAAAGTAAAGCCTAATCCGAAGAAAAAGAGAGTGGATTTGAGAGTATTGAAGTGGATTTAAGTCGCCTGCTCGTCCCCTAATGATAAACTCACTTATGGCAAACGTACATAAACATAATCTCTCCATAAAAGCGGTTAAAGCTGTATTTATTATTCAAGAGAAAGCACTAATGATGTCCACTGAGGAAATTAGCTTCAGCGCAAAGGTGAGAGAAGAGGATAAACAAAGATGGATTAAAAGCTCAATAAAATATACTCCACTTAATGTACTTTTACAATCAACACTGAGGTTTGTTAGTGTTTTTATTTCAAACCAAACTGTTCTCAATATGTTGTAAAAGCTAAATATTTAAACTATATTTTTTTTTTAGCTGTAAATTTATGAAGAATTGCAAAACCCGGCTCTGTTTTTGATCAAAACACAGTGGGTCTGACGGGACTTTTATGGAATGGGAATGATTTGGGATCGGCCAGGACTAAACCAGGATCAAGACTTAGAGAGACCTGAACTAAACCAGGAATAACTCATGAACGGCACTAACAACAGAAGTGTGGAGAACATGCTTTTAATGCTGCATTTAAATAAATATCACAGTCTGTTAATCCTTGACTAATCCTAATTTCCCTCTGATTCTCGGTTTATTATATCATTCATTTATCTTGACCTTTCAAAGTTTCTTTATGTGTTTTATATTCTATATTCTATTTATTTTTTTATATATTCTCACTGTATGATGCCGTCACATGTGAATGGATCAATAAAGTTTAATTTAATCTAATCTCTGACGTTTAGCCCACTCTCGGTCTCACTTTGTTTAACCCTCACAAACAGATTGAGTGTTTAGTTTGGGACACCTTTTATCTGTGATTTAATTCAATTTAGAATTAGAATTCATTTGGACGTGCTTTAAAGAGTTTAATAGTTCAGGAGCTTGTTTTTGTTACAATCCTATCTTGGTTTGTATTCCTTTTGAATAAAATAAAATGAAATGAAATAAAATAGTTGATCATTAAACATCTTTTTTATTTTTGTTTTTTATTGTTTTTATTTTTACGTTGCTTTCTTTTTCCCCAAAGCCGAACCTTTTTTTTTTTCTTTCAGCAGCTGTTTAGTTTGGATGATAGACACATTTACAGTTTTCTGCATTTATTTCAGACGCATCGATAATTGTCCTTGAGGCTTTGAGGGATTGTGGGTAATACACCTCTCAATGCATTATGGGATACTGTGTTCTAACTACTTTTGAGTCACAAGACACAACAAACCAACTACAAACTGTTCCAGGTTTTTGAGGCTGTGACGGAGCTGTGTGTTGCTTTTAACTTTAATATTTTCAGTTTTGTGTCATACTTTTGTCAAGACACTGTAACTTTTTGCTAAACTTGTAGAGAACTTTGTGATATTGGTTGAATTGGACCATTTTCTTTTCTAAAGTCTTTCCTCCCACTGCTGACTTTCTGCAGCTCGAGCTGTTTTCCACAAAACCACGAGCAGGTAATTGTTTTGCTGCTGTGTTTTTGTCTCATTTTGTTTGATTGAAAAAGTGTTTTTGGAGCGTTTAGAGAAATACATTTTCCGTGTTATTATTTTTTTAAAATTTATTTTTCGACTGTAATCCCACGCGACTCGTCTGTTGTTGATTTTTATTTTTTTTATTTTTTTACGGATGAAAGTCTGTGTCCATTTCATCCATTTCCACAAACAGCTCCTCTTCATTCTCAGCACTGCTGCTCTCAGAGATACGTCTCCATGGCAACTGTGTCCGAGAGAGTCACATGGGGAAAAAAAAAGAGAGAGAAACGGTTGGAAAGTTGGGTTTGTAAAAGAGGAGCTGGTGTTGTATGGAAGATGAAGACTTGACAAACTCATCAAATAAATCATTTCTTTTAATGTTAACATGAGTGTGTCCATCCATCAGAATTGATCTAGAAGAGTGCCATCCTTCGCTTTTATCGTTCTAATTCCTGTGAAGTTTTATAGACACAAGATGAATACTTGGGAATAAGGAAGGGGTTCATTTAGGAACAATCTTATTCTGTGAGGTGCACGGTAGCAGACTGGATAGTGAGTTCAAACCCGGCCAACAATGAATGTGAGACGGAATAGTTGTCTGTCAGTGTCTCTAAGTGTTAACCCTGCAACTAACTGTCCATTGTCCAGAGTGAACCCCGCCTCAGGACCGAAGCTGCTGGGATAGTCTCCAGCCACCAGGACTAAGAAGGAAGGAAGGAATGAAGGAAGTCATGAAGGAATATGTTATTCTGACGCGGTGTTAATCTGGACACACATCCTACAAAGTGATGTAAACCAGTGTAAACCGTGCACTGATTCTGTCTGGAGCTGTCTCCTGCTGATCCAGTTGTACATAGTGTGTAAAAGCCATGTAATATTGCAGTTTTGAAGAAATAAAAGCAGTCAACTTGGCCGTATTTAAACTCTGGATGTATGAGTTTGTTGAAGATGAGTGGGCTGTTATTCTTAAGTTTAACAAAGAAGGAGCGTTATGTTATGTCAAGTGTATTTTACTGGTTTCTGGAGGAGTTTTTGTCCCGAGGACGAGGACAGACTTGGACTGAATCAGAGAAGAAGCAGGACATGGCTGTTGTTTGGAATATATCCAACAACTGGAGAAGGTCGGAGATGATGTGGACGTCAATAATAGTGAAGTAAGCTACTTTAAGTTATTATATACTGTATGTAATGTTTGTTTTGAAATTGTTACTTCTTTAATACAAGTTTGGATTAAATGAAATAAAAGAAGAACAAGGCAAAGAAATAAAAGTGCATGAGCTACTTTTGATGAAATGTGTCCAGCAACAAAGACAGTAATATTCTAAACTTCATCAGAATAAACTCTGAGTAATGTTCACCAGAAGCAAATAAAAACATTGCTTCTAACTCTTTCTAGCAGCCATTTCTCAAAGAAAGTGTAAAATAGAGGATAATAAAAGGAGAGCAGCCAGATTAGTTCCTGTGATTACAGCCCACAACGTAGCATCTCTTTGAAGCTTAATCGTCTCAGTTTGACATCCTCAAAAGTTGAAGCAAACAGTGTGTTCTTGTAGAAGACTGTGATCCACCCACAGCAGACCTGAACAAGCTCTGGACCATTACAACATTAACTGAACTGTATAAAAACAATCTTCCTGGTGATATTCTGGCAAAAAAGACCATTGTACCATTGACTGTAACTGATATTTTTTTCTTCTTGTTGTGAAAATGGTTTAAACCCAAATAGTTTATTGTAAAATCAATCATTTCTTGTCTTTCTGATCCATCTACTGTTTATTCTGAGGGATTGTAATAGAACAGAAAACCTTGGACAATCACATGCTCCAAAAAGGAGCGCTCCCATTGGTCGACACTTGTCACATGACGTTCCAGGAAGTTTAATAGCTGCAGATAAAGTGTATTTTCAGCTGAATATGTCTTTTAACAGAGAAACAGCTGAAAAAAGAAAAGCATCAACAGAGAAAAGGGAGGCAACGTAAAACACAGATAAATACTGTCAATTCAATCACGTAATGTTTAACGAGGAGGAGATAATTGTCGTCCTGACGCTGAAGTCACAGCTAAGCTAACGCTAAACTCTAAACTTCAGTTTGGTCAAATGGATTAGTATTTTGTGGTTTTATTTTTTAATAAAAGAGAAGCAGGAGAGGTCTCTAGACTGATTTTGGAGGAGAGTCTGAGACAGGGACAAGAAAAGAACATCAGGGACTGGAGCTCAGTTTGTCCTCTCTGGGCAGCTGTAGGATCAGGAAGTACTGGAACTATTTATAGCTTCTTCCAATGGACTATTACAGCAGCAACACCACCACAAATATTATTAGAAGTCCACAAATCTGTTTTACTCTTACTTTTTCTGTTAAATTAGGAATACTGTTGTTGCAAACACTAACTTTACCTGCTCTACTCACATTTCTGTTCATTTATGTGACAGGAGAGTGATGAAGCTGGAGAGTAGCTCCGGAAAAACATGCAAACTATAATAAATATGCACCGTCCTCTTCAGAAAACAGGAAGAAGCACATACACAGAGCGAGTGAAAGCAGAGGAAATCCATATCGAAGGTTCTGTGTGTTGTTTGAGTGAGTCCTGATCGAAGTCTTCCACAGATGTGGTGTCAGAGCTTGTTTTCTCTGTCGGCCGCGGCCATCATTCAGCATCGATCTCTGCATAAACAACAAAAAAACACAAGCTGCTTTTATTTTACATCTCAGCTCACAGACACATCAGTTTTATTATGTCCCACTCTGAAAATGTCCTGTGTCCAAGTGGACATTTGTACCAAAAATACAGCAATGCAGAAGAGAACACAATGGTTAAAAATTGTTGAAATCCAACTAAAACCTATTTAAATCCACCTAAAAGTGTTCAAATCCCATTAAAACCTGCTTAAATCCACCTAAAACCTGTTCAAATCCACCTAAAATGGTTAAAATTTGGCTAAAACCTGTTCAAATCCAACTAAAACATAATCAAATCCAACTAAAACCTACTCAAATCCACCTAAATCCAGTTCAAATCCAACTAAAACCTACTCAAATCCACCTAAAACCTGTTTAAATTCAACTAAAACATGTCCAAATCCACCTAAAATGGTTCCAATTTGGCTAAAACCTGTTCAATCCAACTAAAACCTGCTCAAATCCACCTAAATCTGTTCAAATCCAACAAAATGGTTCAA
>CM072152.1:25456943-25688430 GCA_036850595.1 Rhyacichthys aspro | reverse complement strand
AAATCCAACTAAAACCTATTTAAATCCACCTTAAAGTGTTCAAATCCCATTAAAACCTGCTTAAATCCACCTAAAACCTGTTCAAATCCACCTAAAATGGTTAAAATTTGGCTAAAACCTGTTCAAATCCAACTAAAACATGATCAAATCCAACTAAAACCTACTCAAATCCACCTAAATCCGGTTCAAATCCAACTAAAACCTACTCAAATCCACCTAAAACCTGTTTAAATTCAACTAAAACATGTCCAAATCCACCTAAAATGGTTCCAATTTGGCTAAAACCTGTTCAAATCCAACTAAAACCTGTTCAAATCCACCTAAATCCAGTTCAAATCCAACTAAAATGGTTCAAATCCACCTAAAACCTGTTCAAATCCAACTAAAATGGTTCAAATGCACCTAAAACCTGTTCAAATCCAACTAAAATGGTTCAAATCCACCTAAAACCTGTTCAAATCCAACTAAAATGGTTCAAATCCACCTAAAACCTGTTCAAATCCAACTAAAATGGTTCAAATCCACCTAAAACCTGTTCAAATCCAACTAAAATGGTTCCAATTTGGCTAAAACCTGTTCAATTCCAACTAAAACCTGCTCAAATCCACGTAAATCCGGTTCAAATCCAACTAAAATGGTTCAAATCCACCTAAAACCTGTTCAAATCCAACTAAAACCTGTTCAAATCCACACCGTGTTTTTTCAGTTAAATGCTGTAGTATTACCTAAATCTGTATTAATTACAAATATCGGTAAACCAAAAAAAAAACCAAAAACGTGCCAAACGCAGACATGGATTCGGTTTCTTTGTTAATCTTTCTTCATATCTGACATATTGTCTCTAAAACATTGTCATTTTGCCGTAATAACTGGAAGAGTATAGGAACAGTGGCAGCTTTGTGTCTAATTACTGAATAAAGGCTTTGATAGGTGTATTTGTCGCCGACTAATCCCTCGTGTTTACAACCGAGCGTGGATCCTAATTAGAGCCGCTAATCACTGCAAAACACACACTCGGCCAATCAATCAAACTCACACACGACACAGGACACAATAGGAACGGCTCATATCTGCAAAAATATTAGGGATTTTCAAAAGAAAGTGTGAGGAAACGGAAAAGGTAGCAGTTCAAATGTGTCTTTTCTTGGAGATGTCACAGTGTCCTTGGGCTGCAGTTCTGTGGAAGTGCAAAGATGAAAGAGGCAAAGTGCTTTGAGAGCCATTAAGGCAGAAAGGAACTGGATAAAAGCACTCCATTTTACATTTTTTAATTCTTTCTCTATGGATGTGTATGAAGATGGGAAGAATATGGACACTTCCTGTTGCTGTAGAAAAGAGCTGCATCTAAATGTTCTCCTTCAAATTTTATTCTGAGATTTGCAGAAAGCCATTCATTTTTTTTCATTCATTGACTGAATGAATGCAGCAAGCCATGATTTTTACTAAACATATGGAAGATCTTTAGATATGTTTCTTATTTTAGCTGCTCACAAAATACAATGTACAAATGAAGTTTTAAAGAAGGACACAAGAGGGTAAAGATTTATGCTTCTCTTTTATTAAAAATAAAACCAGACCAGTTTTTCCTCCAAAATACTAATCCATTTGACCAAACTGAAGTTTAGAGTTTAGCGTTAGCTTAGCTGTGACTTCAGCGTCAGGACGACAATTATCTCCTCCTCGTTAAACATTACGTGATTGAATTGACAGTATTTATCTGTGTTTTACGTTGTCTCCCTTTTCTCTGTTGATGCTTTTCTTTTTTCAGCTGTTTCTCTGTTAAAAGACATATTCAGCTGAAAATACACTTTATCTGCAGCTATTAAACTTCCTGGAACGTCATGTGACAAGTGTCGACCAATGGGAGCGCTCCTTTTTGGAGCATGTGATTGTCCAAGGTTTTCTGTTCCTGAATAGAGGTTCTCATCTATTACAATCCCTTACAATAAACAGTAGATGGATCAGAAAGACAAGAAATGATTGATTTTACTATAAACTATTTGGGTTTAAACCATTTTAGTCTCATCTTGAAGGTAGAAAAGGTCTCTCTTAAAATCATATAATAATCTATTTTCATTTAAAGGCAGGAACAGAGAGAGTAGAGTTGTCTGTAGAATCCCAGACGGAGCTGAAGATGACATCTGTGTTAACTCACGTCCGTCTGAAGAACTGCTCTTTCCTCCAACGCTGCAGCTGTCAGTCAGGACCCTCCCCTCGGACCGGCTCAGACCCCGGTCTCGGGGCGACTCGGGGCGGCCCGGGTCTCCGTCGTGTCTGTCATCCCCGCTCACGTCCCGCTGATGGATGGATGTGGACGTCTCTGCTGGGACGCCGCTCAAACCCAGCGTTAACGTGTGTGTTCTTCATGATCCAATCTCCAATCAGTCAATTCTCATTAAACTCCATTTGTTTTCCTTGTTCTTCAAACTTGACACAAACTCAATGAGATTTGTAACTGTCAAACAACGACTGCAAAGGGTCAAAGTGTTTCTGCAAATATCAATATTCAAAATGAAAACCTGAACATGATCCAATTACAGATATTTTAGATAGATTGCATATTTAAATAAAACGCAGTAGTAAAAAGCTATGATAAAAGGAACAATTCAAACTCACACTTAAAAGTCCATTACCTGATTATTTTACAGTTTCATTTAGTTTTTCAGTGTAATCTCCTAAAGTTTATTGTAACAGGAATCATCTGAAAAAATGAGACCTTAAGACGTGATCTAGTCTTTATAATGAAGGATTTTAATAGATGAGAATGATCAGTCCACAGCAGGATTTTGTCCAATCACAGCTCACTTCAGGTAAAAAGGAGCGCTCCCATTGGTCGACACTGATGTCAACAACGAAGGAACAAGGAAATAAACCAAGGAAATGGGTTATTCTGTTGGAAATACGTCTTATTTTACAGAGAAACAGCTCAAAAAAGATAAAAATAGAGAAACAGCAGCAAATGAAACATGGATAAATGTTTGTAATGCTTCAGTGTTTAATGAGACGGAGATAATTAGCTCCAAACTTCCACTAAAAACATTCATTGATTATGGACAATTAAGGTTCACAATCACATCCCGTTTACTATATTATATTTTTCTGCTCTTTATGCTTAAAATAGCTTTTTTTTCCACCACACTGGCCCCAAGTTCTCTACTTTTTCCAAACCCTGTCCACTCTTTATTCTGATTTTTTCTTCTTTTCCCTCAGTTTAAAGCTCATTAACATAACTCACAAGTGTTTCCGAGGCCTCTTCAAACCATCTGACTTCATAAAATCACCTCATAACATCACCAAACTCCAAGTGTTGTGTGCTTTAATGAACAAAAGCCAATCAATCCTCATTCTGTCCTCATTTGTCTAATTGTTCTTCTGATACACACACGTCTCTAATATGAATTCTGACCAAATAATGTTTGTGTAATTGCAAACCAAACCAAAGAGGCTTGTTAATTCCGAAGAGCGTCAACGTCGAAGCAGCCGTCTTTGTCCCCGCGGCGGCGTTATCAGTCGCCCCGAAGAGAGGGGTATTTTCAGCTGGAGTATCCGCGGTGTGTTAAACGCGGCTCGTCATTACGTCTCTTGTTTGGGGCGTCTTCTCCGAGCCGCCGCATTAAAAATTGAAAGGCGTTCTTTGTGCGAACGCAGAGGAGGGAAGAGAAGACAGCGGCGCGTCTTTTGAGTGCTACTCCTGAGCTCTTGAAAAGACGACTTCAATGAGGAGAGAGACAACAAGAGGAAAAGACCGAGACGAGGGGGAGAAGAGGCACGAGGCGGGAGCTGGGTGTTTGTTTTAACGCGGAGATGTAACGGAGACGAGTACAATACACAGCGTTAGATCCCGTTCCCTCAAGAGGCTCACGTACAGCTGTGAATCAAGAGCGTATCACAACCACGGCTCCCAAAACTAATGTATTCACCGTGTGTTGCTCTTCCACAACTACACAGAACGCTTGAGGGAAATAAATAAAAAAAAAACCCACAGCTACCATGTTCACTGTGCATATGAAGGCATATTTAACGGCCTTTTACTACTTCCTTGTGTTTTATGACAACACACCTGTAGAAATGAGGTGTTAACGTCTGTAAATACTAAACATATGGGAGCCAGGCTGTTTATTTTATTGATTTAAAGTATTTTTTTTCATATTTCAAATCATTCCAGTAAACCTCTGCTCAAGAAAACAACTTTTTACACTAGTTTTATGTTTCAGTGGGTCTTTGTAATAACAAGAGTGACTAATAAGACTAATACTGTACATTTCTCACACTTAAATGTTTCAGATCAAACAAATTTAAATATCAGACAATGATAACTAGTGATGATTTTATTTATTAATGGAAAAAAACGATACAAACGTACATGGCCCTGTGTGAAAAAGTAAAAGCCCCTCTTCTTAAATCATGAATTAACTGCGATTAATCACTTTTTTTTTTGGGAAAAAGTTCAATTTCACTAGAATCAAGAAGTCACTCAAATAGAAGCTGTCTGACAAAGTGAAGTCATGTCAAAAAGCAAGACTTCATGCTGCTTTTTGTCTAATATTTACATTTATTTGATGATCTGAAACAAGAAGAACAAGAAGAGGTAAAACGATAACAAGATGCTCTGATTCCTCTGGTTTCAGGATCAGGACGACACTTGTTAAAACGTCTCCATCTCGTTCCCGTCGCCTCGTCTTTCCTCGAGTCGCGGCGGGATCCGTGCACTTTGTCCCTGACGTGGTACAGTTAACTCTTCACGTCTGACCGATCGCCGAAGACCCGCCGCGACACGAAGAGACTCGATGAGACTCGATGAGACACGATCGGACACGAGCACAAAGACGACGGGACGAGCTCAATCTGAGAACGGCTCTGGACCAATGGAGGAAAAAAAGAGGTTTGTGCCCAGAGGCTTTGTTACTGGAGAAAGGCCACGAGGTCCCTTCATTTTATCAGATGGACACGTGTCCAGACTCACTGTGAGCAGAGATATCAGGGCTCAGAGTCATTACTGAGGCTGAACAAACCACAGCAGCTTGTTTTTAGCAGAACAGATAAAGCTTTAAAACTGTACAGTTCTAGACCCTCTTTACATTAGCTCCTTGTTTACTCTACTCTCCTCCAACAGAAGCATATTAACCTTTCCTGCTTCATTTATTTAAAAAAAGATCAAACCAGACACATTTTGTACTTTAAAATACTAATATGTTACATTAAAATGAAGTTTAGAGCTTTACCAACATTTATCCATGTTTCATTTGCTGCTGCTTCTCTATTTTTATCTTTTTTGAGCTGTTTCTCTGTAAAATAAGACGTATTTCCAACAGAATAACCCATTTCCTTGGTTTATTTCCTTGTTCCTTCGTTGTTGACATCAGTGTCGACCAATGGGAGCGCTCCTTTTTACCTGAAGTGAGCTGTGATTGGACAAAATCCTGCTGTGGACTGATCATTCTCATCTATTAAAATCCTTCATTATAAAGACTAGATCACGTCTTAAGGTCTCATTTTTTCAGATGATTCCTGTTACAATAAACTTTAGGAGATTACACTGAAAAACTAAATGCAACAGTAAAAAAAAATCAGGTAATAAGACTTTTAATTCTTCATTCATGTCAGTGCAGTCTAGGCATTTAGTGACACATTTATCCTCTGAGGAGAACAAAAAACACCAATAACCTAAATTTTCTGGATCATTGTGAGCTTTTCTTCAATGGCCTTGGACTGATATTAAGACTAAACCCAGGTCTGGATTTAAAAACAGGCTTTTCCACAGTTAGTCACTTTATTCCTTTGTTTTTCACCATTAAACCCAGGACTAAACCCAAAAGAGTGGGTTCTTTAAACCATTAGAAGAGTTTAAGACAATCCAAACACTACAAAATGAGCAGAACTGTTTAATTTAAAGCTTGGTGCAGATGAATGGCAGGAAACCGCTGAGGAATGAATGTGAACATAAGGCAGAGCTAATGTTCTCAGTAATAACTCTGATAATAATAATGTGTGTTATTGGAGGAGGAGCAGCTGCAGGAGAACAGTGACGGAGAGTCGTGTTGATAAAAGAACAGCTGCGAGAAACTAATCCAACAATGTGTACGTACTGTCTCCACGAGGCTCTGCAGCACCTCCACGGTAAAAATAAACTCTTTTTTCAAGGGATTTCTGTGCAGTTCGGCAAAAAATAGCATTTGATTGTTGTTCTTTGCCTGATTTGCAAAAAACATCTGCAAATTCAGGGCGTTTCTCTTTAAATAAACCTGAAACTTTTTGTGTCTATAGCTTTTTCATCAACAAAGAACGTCATTAGTTCAGTTTGTTTTTTTAACTCTTCATGAGCCTGAACCAAACACTAACGACACATTTTGTCTTTACATTGCTCCGTGTTTTGGCGTCTGCTCGTTTATTTCTCTGTTTCTTCACTTTTGGAAGTTTATTTCTGCTGATAATGTACTGTCTGTATGTATTGGTATTATTTCTGTGTCTGGGACTATGGATGAAAATGTGGATTTTCTGGATGGAGTGTTGCATCTGGACATGTTCCTCCTGATTTTGATCCATTTCCATTTATTTGTGCTCTTTGTGCTGTTCTCATTTCAATCAAACCTCATCAAAGTTTACCTCAAAGTGGGTTTTCTTTAGTGAACGATGTGGTTCACAAGAAAACTTTCACATTTATTCAAGTAAACTGCTGAGAGATTTTGTTTTAACAGCAAAACTCTGACAATGTGAACCCACTTTAAGACAATAACATGGCTTTTTAACATAAACTCCACAGAATTTGAAGTGATTAATGACTGAAAGAACCAGGTTAAACCGAGACCAAATCCCAGTTCTGCCCCTGAGTCCTGGTTTTGTTCGTTCATGAGACAAAGGACTGTCAAAAATAAAGATTTAAAATGATGATAGTATTGTTTAATGTTGCTTTAATCCTGTTCTCATTTGCTGTAAGTGCATTTCTCCTCAAAGTGTGTCTTACGTCTGAAGCAGAGACTGATACTGTTCAAGTCCAAATACAAAAAGACTGATGATGTGATTAAATACAGCCTATATAATAAAGACTTGTAATAATAAATGAATGGTTAAGTTGGAGAAATGGGATTGAACCTTAATCAGTCCCAATCTGATGTTTACCAAAGGAAATCATTGTCTTCCCACAGCTGAAAAAGTCTCTAAAAGCATGAATTTATACACTTACAAAGCTTATTATTGCTCTATTGATATTCCACAAACAGAAAAACAACATAATCAAGTTGTTTTTGAACCTTTTTTCCTAAGAATTAATTAAAACAAGAAATAAGTGCTTTGCAAATGAGCTCCAGGAAGAGTGCTTTTTGCTCTGGGAACGGGTATTTTTACATTTTTAGAAGACTTCCACTGGGACAAAACACAAATATCCGTCTGGAAAAGCACTGCTAAATGTTCAATATAACTCTCAAAGCGGGATCTGCTTTTGTTGTTCGGCATCGATCGTTTGTCGAGGCCGAGAACACACAGCAACATTAATGTAGATTAGATCAGTGAGTCAATGCTCCACTGGAAACTCACATTAGAAAGGAAACATGCTTGTATTTCCTCCACACGACCCTCTCTAAATCCTGCCTGGTTTATTAGCGGAACACTTAACGAAGGACGAGTAAAGACAAGGCTATAGATAACAGTAAAACTAACAAGTCAATTGGGTTTATGGCCAAATAAAGCCGTCAAATGAAGGAGGAATAAAACACTTAAAGGGCTGTTTGTCCCGCGGTGCGTTCGACGGTGATGGAGCAGATAGTACTAATGTTTTATCTCTCCGCAGACGAGTATCTTATCAAATTTACCGAGAGCGAAGAGGCAGACGGCTGAGCTCGGCAGAAACAGAGCTGATGTGCGTTCGGGATCATCGTGATGAGAGGCCGTCGGTAAAACAGGACGTTAGACAAATCAGAGGTTAGAGAGTCTCCGTAAAACAGCAAAGGAGTTGTATGTTTGGTTAGACAGACTTTTAACGACAGAACATGAAGGTTTTTGATTAAAATCGACCTTTTGCTTGTGTTTTGAAATGTTAACTTGTGTGAAAAGTACAAGAAGTAAAGTAAATTTTGCTTTTATTTTCTACAAGAAAGATGAGAATACTTTTATTTTCCAGGTGTATGCTCCCAAACAGAACAGAACTGGTTTTATTTATGCTCCTGAGTGATATGTCAATAGAAATACGAAGCGTCAGTGTGTTTTCTGTGGCTCTGGTAAGTCCTGGGGCTATTTCACAAAGTTAGTTTTCAGTGTAATCCACCGTGACGGTCTGTGTCCCTCTTTAGAGACAAACTCGAATAAATGAAGCAGCTCAGACTCACAACTTAATAAAACTCTGCAGGTGGATGCAGGATTGTGTCTTTAAAGCTAGTTCATCTCAATCCCTGAGCTCTCATTAACTCTGTCTCGTTAAAGTCACACCTTGAACTGGAGTTTCTGATCACTCATGTCCAGTATCTTCTCATGACGACAGGTAAAAAGTCAAACGGTTCTTATGTCTGTAGCGTATAGTGTTTTTCAGAACTAATAAAGCTCACGGAAACATTAATGTCATAGTCTTCAGTCTTGTCTTGTCTTTCCCTCCGTCTCCTCCTCCCTTCTGTGTGTTTGTGGGCGTGTCTTCACCTGTGTGGGCGTGGCTACTCTGAGACTCACCTGGATTCCATCTACAATCAACAGCAGTATTAGAGCTTCACAGTCACTCCTCACCAGTTCGTTTGCTCAACTACAACAGTTAGTATCAGAATTTGGCCCAATACTTACTTGTGGAGATTTTTGCTGAACTTTTCTTTGTGTCTCCAGATTCTGCCAACCTGCTCACCTGTCTGCCTCCTCACCTGCCCCGGTCCGACACCTCTCAGCCTCAACTTATACTTATAAACTTGTTAGAACTGCTACTGGTTTTGTGTCTGCTTTTCGGTCCAAAAGAAAACCGTGACAATTAAAGGCAAAAAGACTGAAAAAGAGGTGCAAAATGTGACTAATTCCGGCAAAAATAAAGATTTTAAATGACGATGGTCCTTGTTTTATGTTCCTTTAATCTTGAACTAATCTGTTTTCTCTTTGGTAAGTCTTTTTAGTCACTAATGCTTGACACCACTGTCTGTTGTTTGTTGTTTGATTGATATAAACTGGTCTGTGGTAAAGAACAGTCCTTTTGGTTTTTGTGGTTGTGTCTTGTGTCTGATTCTGTTCAGAACAAGACTCAAGTCAAAATACTCACAACAACACTCTTTATTTTGTGTCTGATGGTGACATATACCAACAGATGTATTATTAGACCTCACTGTAACAAAATATTATAATATATTCAAAACTAAATGAGACTATATTATAAAAAACTTCTACAGCTGCAGTGAGGTCTCATTTCTAATGGGTTTAATCATAGCCTGACCCCTGACCCCTGCCTTTAGAGGAACAAGGAGCAGGGGTAAGTGGAAGGGGTAAGTTAGTAATTGAACTGGGCCTTGAAGAACTTAATAAAAACATCTTCATGTACAATACTCAAAAACATTAAAAAAGGGAAAAAAAATCGATTGGATTAGCTTCAAATGTGACAAACATCTTCAAATATGTCACAGTGTCGTCGTAAACAACTCACTCGACGTTCTTTGCTTCTATTTTCACTCGATGCCTTTTAAATAATGACGTAACCTGGCTTTTATAGATGTTTTTGAATCAGAAAGTCCAGAATAGTTCTCAAATAGATGCCACACTGTTGTTATTTTTACTCCAAAGTGATGTAAAATAAAAGGAAAACTCTCAGTGTCGCTCTCATACTGAGGTTATTAACGGAAGAAAGCGACAGATAAACAACACGAGCGTCTCTGAAGTGTTATGAATCTCGGGTGTGAGTGTTTTTCTGCCGAAGGCCTGAAGAGGAGCTGGAAACAGAGGATTCAGACGGGTTTTAGCAGATCCTCCCCGAGACCCCCACCGGCTTCATGTTTATCAGGATCGATCGATGGTCATCTTAACCTCGAGAGACAGACACCAGGACGGACTCACACTGGACTCATCTGGACTCAACTGGACTCATCTGGACTCAACTGGACTCATCTGGACTCACACTGGACTCATCTGGACTCAACTGGACTCATCTGGACTCACACTGGACTCATCTGGACTCACCTGGACTCACCTGGACTCATCTGGACTCACACTGGACTCATCTGGACTCATCTGGACTCATCTGGACTCACCTGGTCTCATCTGGACTCACTCTGGACTCATCTAGACTCATCTGGACTCACACTGGACTCACACTGGACTCATCTGGACTCACCTGGACTCACCTGGACTCACCTGGACTCATCAGAAGCAAATGACGCAACTCTTATTTGAATATTTTGTCTTCTTCTGCTTCATTTTGTGTTAAAATCTGTTATTTACCAAACTAGTTGAGCTCGACGACGTGAGGACACTGTGTTGTAGAACATGCTAATTAGCTGAGTTCAATAGGTTTTTTTAACATAAGGCAAGGCCATTTTATTTATTTTATTTATAGCACAATTTATACTCTGGGTAATTCAAAGTGTTTAGAGAAATAAAGCACAAGACAAGAAGAAGAAACAAAGTTCAAAGACAGTGTAGATAAACTCTTTACAGGGAGTAGGCAGAGCTAAAGAAGAACGTTTTTAGCTTTTAGTCGTTAAAGTTTGGGCTTGTTTTACTTCATCTTGAGGCTGCTCCATGAAACTTAAACACTGCTTCATTGTGTTTGGTTCTGAGCACAAGGAGAAGACCTGTCCAAGCATGAAACTAGCATCAGGAATATATTCTGGTGGTTTCTTCGAGCGACAACGCCGTCCATGTCTTAAGGCGCAGCCAAAATACAACAGAATCCTTCATTTTTGGTTAAAAGTGTTGTTGTGTTAAGACTTTCTCAGGCCTGACTGTTGTTGACCGGATTTCATTCGCACAGTTTAGCAACACCTAACATCAGAGCATCAAAGATTAGAGACAGAGGCTTGACCCGAGTAAATGCCATGATTTAAAGCTTCCTGATGTTTTTTTTTGTCTCTGTCTCAGACTCTCCTCCAAAATCAGTCTAGGGACCTCTCCTGCTTCTCTTTTATTAAAAAATAAAACCACAAAATACTAATCCATTTGACCAAACTGAAGTTTAGAGTTTAGCGTTAGCTTAGCTGTGACTTCAGCGTCAGGACGACAATTATCTCCTCCTCGTTAAACATTACGTGATTGAATTGACAGTATTTATCTGTGTTTTACGTTGTCTCCCTTTTCTCTGTTGATGCTTTTCTTTTTTCAGCTGTTTCTCTGTTAAAAGACATATTCAGCTGAAAATACACTTTATCTGCAGCTATTAAACTTCCTGGAACGTCATGTGACAAGTGTCGACCAATGGGAGCGCTCCAAGGTTTTCTGTTCCTGAATAGAGGTTCTCATCTGTTACAATCCCTCAGAATAAACAGGGAAACCATGGTATAAACCTCTAAATGTGTTGTAAAAGGGAACTGCGGAGCCTTTAGTGGAGTTTATCTGTTTCCATTCAGCTGTCCGTCCTCTCTCCGTTTCCTGAGGCCGCCACCAGCAGAGCTTTGTGTTTATCACCAATCGATGGTCATCTTAACCCCGTGAGACCTGCGCCAGGACGGATGAGAAGCCCACTATCTTTTGTTGTGTGTGGAGCTGTGTCCACTCTTGCCGTGGGCTAAGCTCCCAGAGGACCCCGCTCACAGGAAAATGAAAGAGGGAAAGCATGACAAAAAGCTAGAATAAATCTCAGTATATTTTCTGAAGACTATCCCCCGATGCACAGGCTCTCCTCTTCCTTTTTGGAGGGATTGCTTTCAAATATTTTGGTGGTGTGGCTTTGAGCGAGTCTTCAGTGGCCGCGGGGTCCGGAGGGAGGCTGTGACACGCTGAGATTTGATCACGAAGCCAATGCAAAACTCCACACCACAGCGGCCCCGACTGTAACGCCCGCTGCTCCCGGCTTCGAGCTGCACACTGTACATAGAGCTGTCAAAGGGAAGCCTCGTTCCTTTTGAAAGAAATGCACTTACTCCAACTTTTTCTGTTTCTTAAGTTGCGCATCAGCATTTTGGGAATAAGCCCTGCCTTAAGAAGGTCAGCTCCAGTTCAGTTTGACTGCCTGTATTTGTAGAAAACTCTGGGTATTTTTGTAAAACAAGTTTTGCTGAAAGTCAACAACGTCTGGAACAAGTTTAGAGCTTTTGACACAAACAGTTCAGTCTCTGTTCACGGAGGTCGGAGGCTGTACCTTCTCCATGGTCTGAGGATCTGGGCTTGTTTTGCTGCGTTTAGAGATCGATCATCCAATTATTAATGAGCACTCTGTAGAAATTATTCAGGGGTTAGACTCAGTCGTTCCAATTTCTCTAAATCACAATAACACACCTGGATTATGTTGGACACAGCTCTGAGCAGTAACACACAAGAAAACAAGAGCAATCAATCAATTAATCAAACTTTATACAATTGATATTCAGCAAAACAGAATAGAGTTAAATAAATGTATAAATTAACTAAATAAATACATAATTAAAAAATATATAATTAAATAACTAAATAAATAAATAATTAAAAAAATTAATAATTAAATAACAAAATAATTAAATAACTAAATAAATAACAAAATAATTAAATAAATAAGTAAATAAATAAAACGCAAACCGTTTACAAAACTCTACATAAAAAGCCAGACTAAATAAAATAAATAAGTTTTATCTTTACGTTATGTGTTACAGTGTGTTACGGCTCCTTTTGTTTTATTCTGTGCTGAGCCCTTACTGTATTTTGTTTGATGTAAATGTTATTGTTCTTCAGTTCTGCTCCTGATTGGCTCCTGTTTGTTTCTCCTGCTCTGATCGGTTCAGATTCTAAACAAAGCCTTTGTTTTGTGACTTTTTGAGACACTTGTCACTTGTTTTGTTTGTGACTTTGTTGCTTGGTTCCACTTTATTTACTGGGCTTTAGTTAAGACACTGGACTCACATTAGTTTAATGCTACTTTTGATTAGTTTAGTCAGGATAGCTTTAGTTCTTTGGTTTGTTTGGATTTTATTAGATTAGATAAGCCTCTTTTTGTTGTAGTTATTTCTGAATTTGGACTAGTTTTTATGATCATTTTCATACGTTTTCCTTTTAAATAAACTAAGAGCCACACTCTTAAAGCCTATTTTATTTTATTTTGCCACTATTTGTAATATTTATACTAGTTTCAAGACGTTTTAAAGAGACAAGATGCCTGTTTCTAATCTCTAAAATCACATAACTACTCCTGCATGTAACACAACTAAAGGTGTTTCTGTGGATAATGAAACCCGTGGCTGTGATGTCCCTCTGAACTAAACCCTGACTCTCTGCTGTTTGTCTTTGCTCACGGCGCAGCTCAGAGACGAACTGTTGATTTAGCGACGCGTGGGATGTGAGTAAATAGTGTCTCCTTGACTTCTCGGTGTGAGTCCAGCGTAAACAGAGGCCGGTCGGGGGTCTTCTCCGGCCGCCGTCGGTCTTTGAGGCTGCGCCATCGATTATTAGACGTCTTTTCTCTGTGATATTCCACGTCCGTCGCCGTCTAAGAGCTGTCGGCTTTTAATGAGACCGGATTTCTGTCCTTTTCATGTCCAAACCAGTCTTTTGTACTGACTTCTCGAGGCTGGTTGGCTCTAAAGAGAAGTCTACAAAGATATTAACTTGTTCAAACCAGGAAAATGTAGATGTTGTCTTTGAGAAGGACTTATATTTTCTTTTTTATGCAGGAAGCTCCTTTACAGTTCATTCACATTGGGGAATACATCATATTTCATCAGCATTTTAATAAAGACTGAGTAGTTTTTTCTGGATTTTTGGCCATTTGACACCTCACACTTCTCATTTTAAAGCATGTGAACAGCTATGGTAGCCCTGCAGGGACATGCCATTAAAAATGAGCAGGTTTTTAGAAATATGAATGTGCTTCTCCTCCAGCAGTGACCAGTTTGTCCAGGTGAACCCTATGGTCAGAAAAAGTTTGAATAGAACTCAATGAAGAGCCTCTTTTATTTTATTTTGTTTTATTATTATATTTTTCTATGTTATTTTTTGTCATATCTTATTTTATTTTTTATGTATTTATTTTTTATTTATGTTTTTTAAAATTATTTTATTATTTTTTTTATTTAATTTTATTTTTGCCTTTTATGCCATGTTGCCATTTGCCTGATTACAGCTTGATGGCCGACCACCAGACTCACCTGTTCTCACCTGTCCCTCAGCTCCAGTCATCCCAGTTCAGAACGTCCCACTCCAGCTTCTGTCGTCGTCAGATTGTTGTTGAGGATTCAGCCAAAGCCATGTAACTTTATTATAGACCTAGTTTTATCCTTGTTGCTGGACTCTGCCTGTTTTTTGACCCCTGTCTCTGAATCTCTGCAGTCGTCTGTTTTTGGACCAGCTTTTGGACTTTTTTTTCAAGTATTGTCTGTGAATGAAAATAGAGAAGAACCACCTGGTGTTTCTGAGATCTCTCTGAAATACTGGGCTGTTCTTAAGTTTCTCCAGAGGTTTGTTCCATGAAACGAGTCCAATGTGAATCTGGGCTGAAGACGTGGTTTTCTGAGTTTATGTTACACAGATGTCATATAAAGCTAAACACTACACTCTCCAAAGAAACTGTTCAGTTATTGATCACCTGGGCCGGTATTTACACAGTTTTGATGTAGATCATAGTTAAACAGGATCAAGGGTTAAGTTAATAAGTTCCTGCCATGGTTTTTAAACTTTTGTCTCAAACATTCACTAAACTCCTGCTCATTCAAAGTTGATCCTCATTAAACTCCCACCAACCCTGTTTTTGAGTTCAGACTCTGACCACTAGAGGCACTGGTCTGACTGGTCACGCTCCAGTGAAACTGAGCAGAACATTTAAAGCTGGAATATCTTTACTTTTGGCCGAAGCGTCAGTGTTTCTCTGAAGCCGAGGGAGCTCTTTGGAAGTTTGTGCCACCCACTCGTCCTGTGGGACCCTCTTCTCCAGTGCCCTTCGGACCCCTCCTCCGGCGCCGGCCCCTTCGCTGCAGATCACATGCTTGCAAATGGGCCCCTGGCTGCGCGGCGTTTGGAGGGGTCCCCGGTGGATCGGCCAATTAGCCCCGGCCCCCGGCTTCGGGAGAAGTGGAGCCTGTCCCCAGAGCTCCTCTTTAACGGGTGACCGCCAAAGACGGGTCGAGAGACGAGCCGCGGAGACGGGGAGGATAATAGATGACCCCTTTGTCTGTTTTGCCGCTGAGGATTTTGAATCAATTGCAGCGTGATTGGAGCTGCCAGCCCCCAGCCTCGGCCCCCGGCCCCCAGCCCCGGCCCCGAGGAGGAACTACAGAAACAAAGAGGAGATAGTTCACTAACAGCTGCTGCAAATGCTCACTTCAGATTCAGACTTTTGTCTCTTTCTTGACTCAAGTTTTTGAGATTTTTCAAATGTGAGACATTTTAATGGTTTTGTGTGAAGGTTTTTACAGATGAACCAAGTCCAGGTCCAGGTCTAGGTCTAGGTCCAGGTCTAGGTCTAGGTCCAGGTCTAGGTCTAGGTCCAGGTCTAGGTCTAGGTACAGGTCTAGGTCCAGGTCTAGGTCTAGGTACAGGTCTAGGTCTAGGTAATGTTGTATGAATGTAAGATGAACTATAAAAGCACTTTATTACTATCTTTAAATATAATTTTCATATGTATTTTACTGACAGGGAAGTATTGGTTTTTTTATGCATATAATTCTCCCTTTCAATCTTCTTACCTTTTTAAACTACCATTGCAATGTGATTTTTTTTTTATTTATTTTTTTCATTTGCTGGTTAATGTTTCCATGGCAACCATTTCAAGTTCAAGGGACCCAGGGGCCATTTATTTACAAACTATGCACAAAAAATAAACAATGATCAGAATAAATGTTGGTGTTTGACTCTTGGATAGCAAGAGTAAAGTTGGATAAAATGGGGTGGAGAAAAAACAACTATTTTTTGTAATAACTTTAATTGCTAAAACTGGCATTTAGAGGGTTAAACATTCAGTAAATGCATAGATATTATGTACAGTAGGAATTGAAGTTAATAATAGTATTCATTCATTAAAAAAATATGTTGACACATAATAGTTCTATGACAATCATCACCAAAAAGAGACTCAGGTGGAGCACAACATTAAAGGACAGATTGACCTTTGCAAACATCCTGAAAAACTGCATGTTTGACCAGATTTTTGGAATTTTCAGAAATTGTTAGCATCAACACGTCAAACCAAGAACTCTTTCCTTCATAAAAGACTTTTAAATGCTCACCAAACGAAATTTTCCTGACTTTCTGGACACATTTTGAGCCAGAATCTAATATTCCACCTTTTCAGGACTTTGCCAAAAACTGGAGATTGGCTCGATTCGTCCACAATCCCACAGTTCATTAAATCAACAGTTTCCTCTGAGCTCGTTTGAAGAAAGTGGAACGGGACTGAATTAACAAGAGCGCGACTTGGACCCTGAGATAGGAGCCGGAAAAGAAAAATTACAGCCGGCGTCGGGAGAGAAAGTGGAGAACAGAGCGAAAGTTTGCCCCGAACTCTTTATGCGGAGGACAATGAAGGAGCAGAATTAAAGAAAGTTGGAAAGCTGAGATTAGCGAGGCTGAGCGCAGACAGAGAGGAAGGGAACAGCTGGCAGCGACAGATACTGCTGTTTCAGACTCTCTCCCAAAGCCGCGGGGTAAACAAACCGGCCGTCGGCGTGATTTATGGAGGGCGTCACTGAGCGCACGGCCATTATTACACCGAGAGAGAGCGCCGTCATCAGCGTTTCTCAGGTGCGTCCTTTTGCTTTCTTTGTCAGTTTGGCATCTCCGAGCGGTGTGTGATTCAAGAGGCCCACACGAGCTGTAAATCATACAACTCTGAAGGATGTTCGCTCGGAGACGCAGCTTTGTGGCTCTGCTCTGATTGGACGCCACCGCTCTGTAGGTTTACTTCTGTTTTTAGGAAGTTAGAGGTTTGTTTTTGGTGGGATTAATCAGTTCTACGAAGCTACTCGAGGATTCCTGGTTAGACGAACAAGTCCGAGACACGAGACCGGTCCATCCAGGTCGGGTCTGAGATAAAGAATCCTGGAAATTCAAATAAAACGTAATTATTAACACAATGTGACCTCTTCAGTTTGAACTTGAGGTGTCTCTGGACGTGTTGACGATGATAAACAGAGCTGAACTTTTAACGTGAACATGACTCGGAGGCATCTAGGTCTAAGTCCGAGTCAGTTTACGAGTCCGGGTTCAAGTCCCGAGTCCCAAAAATGAGGCAAATACCGTGTTCAGGTCTGAGTGTCTGTGTAAATGTGAGTCTAGTGGTCAACAAACATCACTCCAGGTCTTGCCTCCTTACACTGGCTTTCACCCAATTTTAGGATTAATTTAAAAATACTATAACTGTATTTATTCCTCGATTCATAACGTATTACTCCCAGTTTTAGTTCTGAGTCATATCTGGCAAATAAACATGGAATAAAGTCCTAGGTTCTGGTCTGGTTTATTCAATCCTTGTTCTAAACCTATTTTTAGACTTTGTCAGCCCTGTTTTAGCCTTTTTTAATTTAGTCCTGGTTTAGTCCAGGGCTTAATCTCATTTTAAACGTTGTTCATCCCAATATTTGTTCTGTTTTAGTCCTGGTTTACATTGGTATAATCTTGGGGTAAGATCTTGTTTTGATCAGTGTTAAAACCTGGTTCCAATGGTTCAAATCCACCTAAAACCTGTCGAAATCAACCTAAAATGGTTCCAATCCAACTAAAACCTGTTCAAATCCACCTAAAAATGTTTAAAATCCACCTAAAACCTGTTCAAATCCAACTAAAACCTGTTCAAATCCACCTAAAACCTGTTCAAATCCAACCAAAACCTGTCGAAATCAACCTAAAATGGTTCCAATCCAACTAAAACCTGTTCAAATCCAACTAAAACCTGTTCAAATCCACCTAATCCAACCAAAACCTGTCGAAATCAACCTAAAATGTTTTAAATCCACCTAAAACACGTTAAAATCCACACCAGGTTGTTTTAATTGAATGCTGTAAAGGTGTTCTAGTATGTAGTATAACCTGAATCTGTATTAAACCAGTTTAGTCCAGGTTTAGTCCATGGTTTAATCTCATTTTAAACGTTGTTCGTCCCAGTATTTGTTCTGTTTTTGTCCTGGTTCACACTGATAAAATCTTGGGGTAAGATCTTGTTTGGACCAGAGTTAAAACCTGGTTAAGTTATTAGTTTTATTAGTCTATTGTTCATTCTTTTATTGTATTTACTAGTCTTTGTAATTGATGATGATCTACTTTGCTTTAGTCCTGGTCTGGTCGTTCCCGGTGTGCTCCTCGCTGTAGTCCTGGTTCAGTCTTTGTTTAGCCCTGTCTTTCTGTCCACACTGCTGGTCTTTTCTTCCTCAGGTGGCTCCTTTTTGTCTCGTCTTGTGCGTTCTTTGTCAGCTTGGCATCTCCAAACGGCGTGTGATTCAAGAGGCCCGGACGCGCTGTAAATCATCGAGCGCAGAGGAGCTGTTTGGCATCCGCCGACGTGTCTTTGCTTTGTGTCTTCTCAGCGGAGACTTCGCCGAGTGATTAATCATCGCGCGCTTCAACGTTCGGAGGTAATTTATGGCTGCAATTCACGGCCGTTATCATTATGTGCGGGCGGACGGACGAACAACGGCCCGCGTTCAATGTGAGGCCTGAGTCGAAGTGACACATCGTGGTTTATTGACTCCGCGGCGGCTTGTTGCGTCGCCGAAGGTCCTCCAGCGTCATAAAGGCTCCGAGGGTCGCTAATGGCTCCAAAGTGAGCTGCTAATGGCAAGGTTTTTCAAAAATGGAAAGAAAAGGTTTCCATCAACTGTTTTTAAAAGGAAACCTGGGAAAAGGACACTGCAGATGTTGGCCATACGTTGAAATAAATACAGAGGAATAGCCTTGACGCTCAAAGAAAATCTAGTATTTATTGAAGCAAAGAATTTAAATAGTATTAGCTTTTAGAGGATTGACTGTAAGGTTTACTTTGGTGAGTTTTCAGAAAGTGCTGTAGTTTTCTGTTTAGGTCCAGGTCTTTTTGACAAAATGTATATAACTTTTTAATAGGTTCCTGTATTTATTGTACACATTGTACTTAAGTCATTGTGTTGGACAGATGGCGTTTTTTACTTAATCTTCTGAATGATATTATATTGTATGAAATCTTCTTCTTCTAATCTATTTTATCAAACTGTTTTGGTGTTTTTTTGTGCTGCCTCTGGGCCAAGTCGTCATTGTAAATGAGAATTGGTTCTCAATTGACTGGTTGGCTCTAACCAGTTCTAAAGGCCTTTAGCCTGGTTACAACCAGGTTTGGATGGTTTTTAAAAGGTTTAACACAGACTTTATCAAGTTTAAACACCAGCGAGACGAAGGAGATGGTGATGGACTTCAGGAGGACTTCGGGAGGACTTCAGGAGGACTTCGGGAGGACTTCAGGAGGACTTCATGAGGACTTCGGGAGGACTTCGGGAGGACTTCAGGAGGACTTCGGGAGACTTCAGGAGGACTTCGGGAGGACTTTAGGAGGACTTTAGGAGGACTTCATGAGGACTTCGGGAGGACTTCGGGAGGACTTCGGGAGGACTTCAGGAGGACTTCATGAGGACTTCATGAGGACTTCGGGAGGACTTCGGGAGGACTTCAGGAGGACTTCAGGAGGACTTCGGGAGGACTTCAGGAGGACTTCATGAGGACTTCGGGAGGACTTCGGGAGGACTTCAGGAGGACTTCGGGAGACTTCAGGAGGACTTTAGGAGGACTTTAGGAGGACTTCGGGAGGACTTCAGGGGGACTTCTGGAGGACTTCGGGAGGACTTCGGGAGGACTTCGGGAGGACTTCAGGAGGACTTCAAGAGGACTTCAGGAGGACTTCGGGAGGACTTCGGGAGGACTTCGGGAGGACTTCAGGAGGACTTCAGGAGGACTTCAGCTCAAACATCTGAGAACATCCAGGGCTCTGACACTGAGACAGTTTTAAATAATAAACTGGACTCTGTTGGGACATTATATCTCTTTATACTCTCCTAAATACCAACATGTGCATAAAAACTGTGCCAGAAAATCACATTAAACTGCACAATTATCATTTTGAAAGCACTTTCTTTTAAATATTTATAGATATCTCATAAAACACACGTATATCACTCATTTCTAGACTTCTTTGAGCTTCACTTCTGTTTTATAAATTAAAATAAAGTGCTGTGTATCAAATTAAATCCTGCTTCAATGTGGGTTTTGTTCAGACTCTCAAAAAGAACAAGTTATAAATGCACATAATTGGACAAATATGGTTTTACAGACGGTGATCATTTGTTATCATTTGATGAAGCTATTAATATTGACGTTATATTGTTATTAAAGAGCAGTACAGTTCTGGTGAAAGTATTAAATAAAGCAGATAAAGATGGATGAAGGGATGTTGTGCTGGTTCTCGTCTTCCAGCTGGTTTCTGATCGCTTTCCTCATTTGCATCTGACTGATTCTGATGCAAATTAATAGAATAACAGGCTTTTGTAGTCTCTCTATTCTGTCTATTTGACTGATGGTAATAAATCAGCTCATTATATCTCACCTCCAACATATGTTTTCAGCTCCTTTTCAACGTACTCTACCTTATTTTGCTCGTTCGTGGATTATTAATAGGGTTTTTATGCTCCTATGTATTTGTTTTTGTTCATTTTTAAAGGAAACATGTTTAGATTAAGGCTCTCATCTCTTGATATTCATGATGTACAGTTTTGTTTTTGAGTGCTCTCTATTTGAACAAGTGTTTACACAAATGTACCGTGTGTTATCATGAGCTACTGATTAAAAGTGAATGAAAACAAGAAAATAATGTCAGAGGAAACTGAAAACCCGACAAAAGGCATAGACTCAGGTGGATTTGTGAATGGCCTCAATGTTTTAGTGCAACTTTTCATTTTTAAACTCAACAACAACTGGATAAAAGAGTATGTTTAGTCTTGTTTATGCTATAATTACATTTTTATTTCCATGTTTGCTTGTTAACGTCTTTCTTTCTGTGTTTCAGTCTTTCTGTTGTTCGTTCTTTCTTTCTTTCTTTTTTCTTTCGAAGATGACAGAAATAAACAAGGTACAGTCTTATTTAACGAGGTTGGTGTTCATTACTAAATCTGGGAATAGCTCCTGTGTCCACTTTTAGGTTAATAACTCAAAAGAGAAGAGAAGAGGCATAATCCCTGCAACATATTTATAAGAATTGTCTAAAGTTTGTTCTTTATTTGTTTGGTTTGTCTGCGTTCAGATGTTCTCTACATAGTTGACCCTCGTCTGCTGCAGGTTCTAGGTTCATTCATGTGATTCTGAGTCTTGCATAAATGATGTAGAAAGGCTTAGCATCCTTTTTAAAACATGATGTATTTCCTGAGTTCTGTGGGAAACATTCATGTGCTTCTGTTTTTATTGTTTTCCACCGTCACTAAAATCAGTCCAGAGCCACACTGGTACTTTTTGAAATGAACTTTCTCAAAAACTGCACAGTTTTGTTGAAAATGCAGTTATCCAGGCCACTTCCTCACACGATCAAGTCTGGCCCTGGCTTAGTCTACAGCACACATGTCAAACTCATGGCCCAGGGGCCAAACACGGCCCTTAGCAATGTTTGACGTGGCCCTCTAATGAAGTAGGTGATATTTTTGACACTAGGTTTTACTTGGATTTGAACAGGTTTTAGAGAGATTTGAATCAGATTCTTTTATTTGTTCTTGAAATCTCAAGAGAGTTTTTGCTTCAGAGATATGCAGAATCTGTTCATATCCATTTAAAACCAGTTCAAGTCCAAATTAAACCTGTTCAAATCCAACTAAAATCTGTACAAATACATCTAAAACCAGTTCAGATCTATCTAAACCAGTTCAAATCCAACTAAAATCTGTACAAATACATCTAAAACCAGTTCAGATCTATCTAAAACCAGTTCAAATCCAAATAAAACCTGTTCAAATCCAACTAAAACCAGTTCAGATCTATCTAAAACCAGTTCAGATCTATCTAAAACCAGTTCAAATCCAAATAAAACCTGATCAAATCCAACTAAAATCTGTACAAATACATCTAAAACCAGTTCAGATCTATCTAAAACCAATTCAAATCCAAATAAAACCAGTTCAACTCCAAATAAAACCTGTTCAAATCCGAATAAAACGAGTCTTTATTTAACTAAAACCTGTTCAAATCCAACTAAAATCTGTACAAATACATCTAAAACCAGTTCAGATCTATCTAAAACCAATTCAAATCCAAATAAAACCTGTTCAAATCCAACTAAAACCAGTTCAGATCTATCTAAAACCAGTTCAGATCTATCTAAACCAGTTCAAATCCAAATAAAACCTGTTCAAATCCAACTAAAATCTGTACAAATACATCTAAAACCAGTTCAGATCTATCTAAACCAGTTCAAATGCAAATAAAACCAGTTCAAATACATCTAAAACCAGTTCAGATCTATCTAAAACCTGTTCAAATCCGAATAAAACGAGTCTTAATTGAACTAAAACCTGTTTCCATAAACGGAGGAAATTAATGTTAAAGCAAGATGAAACCTCACATTCAAAATGTAATAAAAGCTTCCAAATCCCACCATCTTCAGCCTCTGAAAGGAATATTATGAACAATCGCAGCCCTTCACCTTTGAGTTTGACACCTCTGGTTTACGGTTTAGTCTTGGTTTAGTCCAGTTCATTTGGACAAGTCTGAGAGAATGTTACAAACATCAACTGATCAATGATGAACCAAAACAACGCTGTCCTTCAACAAGAGACACTGTGTTATTAGCAGGACTCCCTTGTTTTTTGAAGAATGAACTGAAAGGTTTTCTTCGTGGACTAAAACCCTTCTTTGTGTGTAGTCCACGTTTAGGTGTGTCTCATGTCCTTTTTAGGGAACACCGAGGTTTAAAAAGTCACGTACAATCCTCTTGACGGCATTTATAAATACAAAACTGTCACCGGAAAAGTTGTAAAAACATTCATATTCAAATTAAAACGCTCGACTGTGACGTTCTTAAAAGATAAATGACATTAAATAACACAAGTATTGCAGTTTTAAATCCGTGTCTCTAGTTTAGATCAGTCCACTGCTGATAATAAATGATTCATGCCTCACTCTCTTCAGCGGCCTTTACTTCTCAACAAAATCAAAGTTTAAACAGGAAGAGGTCACAGATACAGGTGACCTACACAAGCTCTCACCAGAAAACATCCCGACGAGGCTCAGACACCTGCAAAACCATTTCAGCAGGACTTTAATGGACTCGGAAAACTGTAAGAACCTCCACGATAACCTCATACAACCTTATTCCCTCTGAGCAGAGCCTGGCCACGGGTTTTATCCTGTTTTATTCATTTTAACCAGTTCTTTGCTTTTTGTCTAGACTTTTTTTCAATTTTTGCTGCGACTAACAATAGATGAATTAGTCCCGATCGATTTGGTTTGAAATTGGTTTAATTTTCCAGATTAGAAGAGAAAACTGATCTCATGTCGTTGACTAAAGCTGCCCTGCAACAAATATCAGTCGCTGGCAACAGTTTAGGTCAGAAATATGAGTTAATGTCCCTTCATTGTCTGTGAAATAAAGAGTTCTTTTTCATTTTTTTATGACGTTTTCTATGTTTGTAAATTTGGAGATGAACAAAAATAAACACTTTTCCTTTTTTGGTTTTTCTTTATTTTTATCCATTCAGGTTGAAGTAGATACATTTTTTTTCTTCATAACAAAAGGGGAAAAAAATGGGCACAGTGGCTCAGGAGGTACCAATAACTGGAAGGTTGTTGGTTCGATTCCCGTTCCCTCCTGTTTATACTGTAGCATGATATAAAGTGCTTTTTTAAATGTATTTTCCATTAGTCTCACATGCATCACGTGATAAAAAGCGAGTGTGGAGAGTGGGATAAACTGAAAAAAAGGCTGATCCCTGATAAAACAAGGACTGGATGCTCTACAGTTGTGTTTTATACGAAGCCTTGAGTCCAGCCTGTGCATTGATCTCATTAACTTTTAGTTTCGTTCTAGTTTAGTAAACTCCAGTTGTTTTGTTCTGAAGTAGGTTTCACTTTACAACAAACAAACACAGCAGTAATGTCAAAAAGTCAGTGTTAAACTCTTTCATCAGTTGCTCATATTTCTCCCAAAACTATGTCTCTTTGCTTTATCCTGCTTTGTTTTTACTTGGTGTTTTAAATGACTGTGTACAGAGAGTTTAACATGTGGCTAGAGCCAGATTTATAAATGATGTGTAAATGTCTACTCCTGTGGGATTTATAAAGAGTTTTATTAAAAATCTGTATATTTTTGTTGTGCACACTCTTCAGTAGAGATCCTATACGTCTCTAATCACTGTCTTTTCTAAACATTGTCCCTGGATTTGCAGATTTGAACTGTTCTCTCTGTTTTTAGCTGCTTCTTTTATTAAAACTAAAATACATTACTGCAAGATGTTGTTTTTTGTGCCTCTTAAAAACACCTGCTTTATGAGTTAAAGGCTAAAACATAAGAGAACTATTGAATTCAGCTGTTTGTGTACAGAGCTGCTCTCGTATGAAATATTTAAAGACAGCGTTACCTGGAAGGAGCTGAACGCCGAGAGAAAAGGCCTTTATCACGACAAATTTGGGCTGCGGGCAGGTGGAGGCTGTTTTTAGTTTTACAGATGAATATTTCATGTGTTTAGAGCTGGCAAATGCAACTTTTGTGAAAATCAAAGTGTTGACACAGGAATGAACTGTGATCAGAGAAGACTTTAGACTCCAGCGCTTTTATGTTGAAAGAACCAGAGACTCAAAACAAGTACATTTAGTTCTGCTTTAGTCTAAGGCTTAGTTCTTGTTTTGTGTTGGATCAACTCTGGAAACTTTTATCTTTGGAGTTTATCGTTGTAGACTGTAGTGATCTGGAATTATGTTTCATTTGCTGCTGTTTCTGTATTTTTATCTTTTTTGAGCTGTTTCTCTGTAAAATAAGACATATTTCCAACAGAATAACCCATTTCCTTGGTTTATTTCCTTGTTCCTTCGTTGTTGACATCAGTGTCGACCAATGGGAGCGCTCCTTTTTACCTGAAGTGAGCTGTGATTGGACAAAATCCTGCTGTGGACTGATCATTCTCATCTATTAAAATCCTTCATTATAAAGACTAGATCACGTCTTAAGGTCTCATTTTTTCAGATGATTCCTGTTACAATAAACTTTAGGAGATTACACTGAAAACTAAATGAAACAGGAAAAAAAATCAGGAAATGGACAAGAAGAAGAACAGAGTATGTTTAAGAGCAGTATTTCTGTTTTTTTAATGGATGAAAATGTATATTTGTTGTTTTGTGAGTGCTTTTCCCGCTTTATTACTGTTGCCTCAAGTTGAGATTTCAAAGGTCACTGTATACTTTTTTTTTTTTTTTCTGTAAAGAGAAAACATAGCATTAAAACACTAGGGACATTGACAGGAGAGAGTCCAACTAATATTATGCAAAAGAGCACTATTCACACACATTTCTGGCTGTTGAAGGGATCAGTCGAATGATTTGGTGAATAATAATTCCATTATTTTGAAATTTGCATGAACTCTATTATATTTATATTCATTTGATGTTTTTTTTTTTACATGAAACAGAGAAACTAACCCATCGTTTAAAGACAAATGCTCCTGGTTGGACCAACACTCCACTACATCCACATAATTTACATCAGAATTTAAATATCTAGAAAACCAGAAGAAATGTATTGTTTTGTAAGTCCAATGTGAGTTTGCAGCAGTATTTGATTCTTGTTTAATTGTTGGCTTTACCCTGAAGAAAGTAGAGCCCAATGACAGTTTGTGGAAGAAATGTGTCTTCGTTTTGTGCCATATTTGATGTATTTAGATGTATTTATGTTTTAATTTTACAGATCCAGGAGAAGATACATAGTGAGGTTATAAAAACGGCAATCAAAAAAAAGAAAGGAAAAGGTTTGTATTAATAAACTTTATCTCACCTTTTTTTCCTTTTAACTGCTGAGAAATCATAACCGTGTGTCTTTAAAACCTCCCCGTCACCTCTGACCTCTGACTTTAACTCGCTGCCTCTGAATATGACACAAAGACGTATAACAGAGTGACATCAGCGGCCATCGACAGAGTTTGACGTGTGGGACATATTTAAGCCAGTGCCTTGTGCCTCTGTGACCTGCCCTTTCCCAGTTTTCAGCCGAGAGCGAGTCGGAGATAAGGTTCGGCTCGAAGAAAAGACGGCGACGCTCATTCATCACTTTTAGATCGGTATTGATCAGCTGGCAGCCAGATTTACGCCGGCTTTTTACAATGACGATAGGGGCTTTTGACCCGTCCGGGGGCTAAAAGCCTTTCAGCTCGGCGTCGGTGGCTTTCTTTATCATCTCAAACGACCAGACGTGATGGCTGCGGAGATACGCTGACGAATCTATCATCTACATCAGAGGTGCACAGAATGACATGGAAAATGAATACATTTATGATAAAAGCAGGAAAACTAAGCTAAGTTATGTCAGTGCTGCATTAAAAAAAGGTGAAAATGAAGCTTAAAAGTGAGTAAAAAGCTAATGACACTAATAAAGAGGACAGACTGTACCTGTTTTTTCTTCTTCTATGGTTTAAACACAAATAGTTTATTGTAAAATCAATCATTTGTGAAAAAAACAGTCTTTCTGATCCATCTACTGTTTATTGTAAGGGATTGTAATAGATGAGAACCTCTATTCAGGAACAGAAAACCTTGGACAATCACATGCTCCAAAAAGGAGCGCTCCCATTGGTCGACACTTGTCACATGACGTTCCAGGAAGTTTAATAGCTGCAGATAAAGTGTATTTTCAGCTGAATATGTCTTTTAACAGAGAAACAGCTGAAAAAAGAAAAGCATCAACAGAGAAAAGGGAGGCAACGTAAAACACAGATAAATACTGTCAATTCAATCACGTAATGTTTAACGAGGAGGAGATAATTGTCGTCCTGACGCTGAAGTCACAGCTAAGCTAACGCTAAACTCTAAACTTCAGTTTGGTCAAATGGATTAGTATTTTGGAGGAAAAACTGGTCTGGTTTTATTTTTTAATAAAAGAGAAGCTGCTTTTGGAGGAGAGTGGAGTCTGAGACAGGGACAAAAGAAAACCAGGAAGTGGATCTTTAATGTCACAACAGTGGCTTTAACTCAGCTCTGTTACATAAACACTGATGTTTTTGGCAGCTGCACATTTTTTCACTGTTTTCTTTGACTGTGCCAAAAACAAACAGTAGACTATAGATAGACTCAGAGGCAGCTGCTCATTAACGAAGCCAAGAGTCTGGATCTCCATCTGTCGTCTGTCTCCAAATCTGACGAGTGTAATGAGTCTCTTCTAGAAACCACCAATCTGTGGACCCTCTGTTAGAGCCCACTATTGTCTGAACTTAACCACAGTTTTATAAACATCATGCTTTTCTATTAAGGCTCCATCACAAAACCAACTTAAGCACAAAAAAATAAATTAATTACTTTCCAGATTGACTAAAGTTAATATTATTTGTTGGAGGAGTTACTGTTGATGAACTGCTCCACATTAAACTCCTACATTTATGGAGTCATCAGACAAGATTACCAAGTGGGTTTTATGGGTTTTTTTAGTTTATGAGAGGTTTTAATGTTTACTGTCACTGTGGACACAACAAATGCTCCATAATTTCAGTCACATCCCACATTAAGTTTCAGAAGAAGTAAACTCAAAACTCCACCTACACTCCTAGAATCTCTCCTATTTATTTTTTGCACAGTTTGTTTTAGGAAATATCCATGTTTTATGATAAACAGACGTTATAACTGCATTAAACTTCTTTCTTTCTCAACTCCGCCAACAACCACATAGTAACCAGTCTGATTTATTTCATTAAAGAAGGTAAAATAGTCACTTTCCATCACGAAATATTAGGACATTACATCAGTCTGGAGTTTAGCAGCAAACACCAAACATATGAAAACACGACTGGACAGAGCTCAACAGTGGGACCTAATATTCTCCTTGAAATAAAGCCTAGATCACGTCTTGAGGCCTGTTTGTTTTACAGAGGACTGACGTTACAATATGATATTAACAAATGCAAGAAAAGAAATAAACATTTTTTCATTGCGTGCCTCAAATAGCGACAAGTGCGTAGGACGATCACAGAAAAATAAAAAAAACACCCGCAGACTTTAGACTGAGACGGTGTGTGGGAGGTTTTTTTTAGTTTTTTTTTAAGAAAACAAAAAAACAATAAAAAATGGAGATGTTCTTTTTTTGTCTCAGTCTCAGACTCCACTCTCCTCCAAAAGCAGCCGAGGGACCTCTCCTGCTTCTCTTTTATTAATAAATAAAACCACAAAATACTAATCCATTTGACCAAACTGAAGTTTAGAGTTTAGCGTTAGCTTAGCTGTGACTTCAGCGTCAGGACGACAATTATCTCCTCCTCGTTAAACATTACGTGATTGAATTGACAGTATTTATCTGTGTTTTACGTTGCCTCCCTTTTCTCTGTTGATGCTTTTCTTTTTTCAGCTGTTTCTCTGTTAAAAGACATATTCAGCTGAAAATACACTTTATCTGCAGCTATTAAACTTCCTGGAACGTCATGTGACAAGTGTCGATGTGATCAGATAAAATATTGAAAAAATGCATGTCCAGTTTTACCAAATACACTTGATATGCACAATAAAACATTATTTGATTCTTTAAGGTTAGATAAAGCTTGATAAAAGTACTTTTCCATCTGTTTAAAGGCACCAGAATACAGAAAACTAAAAAGGCTTTTGAAGATTGCCCCTTAGTAGCTAGAAATGAACCATTATTTTGGTGCTTTTGGGAAGAAAAGAGTGCTGAGAATGATGTGAATAAACAGGTCTGAGTCCAAAGAAGGTAAAATGTGCTGAATTCTAAGATGACAAGGTTAAAAATGTTCTTTCGACTGCTCTCAAACACGGAAACTATCTAAACTAAACCACTTAAGCAGTCAGATGTAATATTTGATCCATAATTGATTGATTTCCAGTTAATGATATATTTTTGTGTTTCCAGGTGTGAAGTCAAACCCCTCCAGCCACAACCGACTCATTTTAACTTATTTATGCCTCACTTTCCATAAACTCGAAGTGCTCCACAATAAAAGAACAAAAGTGCAGCGCTGAGTTTCACCTCGGCTCCAACTCTGGGTTTACTGCAGTCTCTGAGGCACAGTCAGGTGTACACTTATTATTTTAAATACAGTGTCCACTTTTTTATTACACTTTATTGATTTCTTTTATTCTCTGCAGTCTTTTTTGCCTCGTGGCTCTAAATCCACCTGAGTTTGAGTAGCTGTTTTTACACAAACTTATTCATTTTCTAATGTTTGACTCTGGCCTTTTGCAGCTTTTAGTTGGATGTTGTTTGTAAAACTAAAGAGTGAAACCATTTTGTGAACTGTATCAATGTGTGTATATTAAAATTAAACTGAAAATGAAAGAAAGAGCCTTTAAAGTTCACAGGTTTGTCTCTGTGTGGAAATGTAAACAAAACACAATAAAGTTCATTCAAAAACATTTTATCTGAAGGTATTTTTTTTAAAGCTAATTTCCTTTATTTTGTACCAAACACCTGGATGTTTTCTGGTTTGTGTTGGTGAATTTGTGAATTTAAATGTCCAACAGTGAATGTTTATCTGTTTTTGCTGTGTTTAACTTATTTATTGTGTTAAATCAGTCGGGTTAGACTGTAGTTCTCAATAAAACAACACAGAATGAGCAGTAGAAAATGAATAAATGACATTATTAGCAGGAATGTGTGCCACTTCAAGACCTTTTTGAGTTTTTTTTTTCTCTCTGAAGGAGGCTCTAAGGACAGTGGATATTGTTTGTGTGTTTGCTTCCGTTTGTCTTTGTTCAGCCCTTTGTGGTAATTGTTATTGTGATACAGGGCTATAGAAATAAAATTGAATTAAATATATGTGTTGACATGCTTTATAAACAGACAGTAATTATCTAGTTGAAAGGGAATAATGCAAGAAAACAGTGGTCCATTGTGTTTATCTGTGACTCTAAACACAAGCCAAAGAGGAAATGACAAACGTTAAAGTGTCTTAAATTATCAAAAGTAAACTCTACATGTTTAATTTGCATATTCACCCTTAAACTGCTATGAACGTGTAATTTTTAAAGCATAATAAATCATAATTTGTCACCTACATTTGGTTAAAAACAACACATTTTCTTCTATGTGTGTTTGAAATACAGTAAATAAGACATTTCCCCAGATTTAGTTCAGTTTTACATTCAGTATTTTGTTTGATGACGGAGATAATGGACTAGTTTCCTTCTGTTAAAGGATGTTTTATGAAACCAAATGTTAACAAATAAATGTTACCTTCAGATACACCTAAAAAGACATCTATGTACTGTATACGGTACATGTATAATATTAGAAGAAGTGGCTATTGTTAGACTTTTAATCTGGAGAATTATTTCATGGGTTCCTCTATTTCTGCTGAAACTGAAGGATAAGCTTTTGTAACAAGATATAATTTTGGAGTATTTTTAGAAGCTGAAAAGAAAACTGTCCTGATTTTGACAAACACACAAGTATTAAGCCTCTTTAACTACAGAATTAGTCCTTTTTACACATCAGATTAAACAGCAAAATATATTAAATTGGAAAAATAAAAATGTAACTACTCCTTTAACTGCATCATGTTACTGTCCTCAAAGGGATCTCTCTTAAAGGGAACCCCGACTCTTAGAAATAATTGACCTTGTGTAATAAACATTTGCTTCAGCTTTAAAAACGTCATCTTAAATACACTGCACACTGTTTCGTTTTTTTAAATTTCCAAAAATAAATGAAGTTTTTGTTTCTTTTTTGCTGGAAATTACAACCAAAAGCAGCGCAGTGTGGCTCTGTTTCCACTTTTTAAGGCTAAACGTCGCCTGAAACACATTAACTTTAACTGAATCACGTCATCGTCCCAGAATGCACTGCACAAGTGAAATAATGGTGCCTTTCGTAGGTCAAAAAAGGTAGTAAACATATACGATTTTTAAAGTAGGAGTAGTTTTTATGTTCCACTGACAATGGATTTAGTAGAACAAGACAATAACAACACATCAAGGCCAAAAAGTGCTAATAGTCAGGTTCATTTTAAGCATGTTTCCTGCAAAAAGCTTAGAAATGAGTGTCTGACCCAGTGCTTTCTGTTTCTGTTTTCAGTGTAAAAACCTAAGGACCTGGTATAAAACCTGAGGAATAACTATTGAACTGCTGAGTCCTAAATGTTTGATTTGTTTTACTGCAGTCTCTGAGGTGCACAGCGAGGTTTTTGGCTCTCGGCTCCGAATTCCACCGTTCCCTGCAGTTTGAGCAGCCGCTTCAACCGCAAACCTCGTCTCTTCTGGCCTTTTAGACGCCCGTAGTTCGCGTCTGCTCCGAGGCTGCGTTAGATCTGACTCACCTCCGGCGAAGACAGCGAACAGCGCTCTCAAAGACAGCTCCTCGACGCGAACAAACCCCGCAGCCTCCGAGGAACCTGTCACAGAGAAAGGGCCTCGTGAAGGTGGGCGGACGGCTGCGGCGCTGCAGCTCAGCCCCGGCGTCGGGTTTGTGATGTCTGCTCGGCGAGGACGCTCCGTTAGAGGCTGGCGACCGGGCTCCGATGGATGGCAGCGAAAGAGAAAGAGAGTGTGACTCAGCGGGAAGTGTTTGCGAGAGCCGCTTCAAACGAGAACAACTCCGGCTTCACAGAAAAGAGCTGTTTATGTGAAGGTTTCAGACGATGGTGAGAGGAGCGAGTCTGGCAAAGGGTTCTGACCGGTTTACACTGGTTTACGCTGCACAAAAAACACGGGACGGCTCAGATTTATATCATGCCACATATTTAACACCGAAGAGCACTTTTTAATTATCCAGTTCCCAAATAAATGTATGGATTTCAATTGATAACTAAAACAGAAACAGGCTGCCGTCAAGAGCAAGCTTTTTACTTTAGTGTTTTATAGTTCGAAAACACATTTGATACTTATACTTTTGTCCACAGCCTGAGTGAAAACATTAAACCGCTCCTGACTCTTAAAAAATAGACAAAATAAATAAATAAATAAATAAATAAAGCTCCTCTGAACCAATCAGAAAGAGACATTAGCCTCCTTCCCGCTCAGAGCAGACAAACTCAAACGTTCATTTATGGCTTGTTTTTTAACTTTTCTTTCCAAAGTTAACTCAAACTGGTCATTTTCCTCTGGGTTTGTTCACAGACAACAGCATGTCCCTGCAGGGCTACCGTAGCTGCTCACAGACTGAACGAAAGGGTGATTGGCTGGAGTCACTTGTGATGTCACTAAATCTGTTAAATACTGGTGAAAATCTGACAAGTTCTTTCAAAGGCTTTAAATCTTCAGGAGAAAAAGGGTTTTGAGCATTACATGAACAAAAACAGGATTGTTTCCATCCATTATCTTTTGCTTATTCCTGTTTGGGGTCGAAGATGCCTGGAGACTATCCCAGCAACGTTGGGCCTGACGCGGGGTGCTGTTTGACATCTTATAAGGCTGTATTTATCTCTGTTTCAGCTTATCTAGTCTAAGCCAAACAAATATAAGGCACAATGGCAACTAGGATTTAAATTTAGCTCAGATTATTTATTTATTTGTTTGTTTGTTTCTTATTTTTAATTTTTTTTGGCCTCTATTCAATATTGACAGTGCACACAGACAGGAAAGAAGAGGAAAGATAGAAGAAAGACAGCACATAACCAGAGCTGGAATCAGACCTGGGTCGCCTGAGCATGTGGCACACGCTGCACGAGTTGACCTCCTAATTTTCATTTTTTATCACAGAGACTTGCTCATTTCTCATGTATTTTTTCTTTTCCAAAGCCACATTTAGTATTTATTTCCTCAAATGAAATAAGATCATAAGGTTATCTTCTCGCAGTGACTTCCTTCAGTAATGCAGCCGTATTAATCTAATCTGAGTTATGTTGGTCATGATGTACATTTGAAAGGAAATGCTGATGTGTTTAAAAATGTAGCGCTACTGAAGCCTGCAGAAGCTTTTAAAAACCTGTCACTTTCTTAAAAAATGTGCAAATTCAGACTCAGCAGTCTCTCTGTCCTCGTCCACGTATTCAACGCATTTTAATAAAAGGTTTTACTGAATAAAAGGCCGTGAGCAAGGTTTCCTCTGCACTAAGTACCTGTTCGGAGGCATTTGACTTTTTCAAAATTGGTGCTACATAAATAAAGATCTGTTTTGAATTTAATTGAATTTCAGCATATGAACCCGTTTGATGAACAGATTGTGAATTTCTCATTAACTTTGACCATGATAAAAGTTTGTCGTTGCCTTTACAACATTTATAAAAGCACCTGAACTCAGAATTTGCATAATAACGATATTCAAATTGACTTTGAAGAATGAAAGAAGAATAAAGGGCTTAACACAGGTATTGGTCACACACTTTGTACCATTAACTTTATGGATTCAAAAGGTGAACGCTTGATCCATCAAACACAATGCCATTATTGAGTTTTTTTGAATCTTTTTTTGATTTTATGATGTGTTGACAGTAGATTTGTGATAAATAGTGCAGCTTAATTCTTACCTAGGTCTGTTTTGTCCCTGTCTCAGACTCCACTCTCCTCCAAAAGCAGCTTCTCTTTTATTAAAAAATAAAACCAGACCAGTTTTTCCTCCAAAATACTAATCCATTTGACCAAACTGAAGTTTAGAGTTTAGCGTTAGCTTAGCTGTGACTTCAGCGTCAGGACGACAATTATCTCCTCCTCGTTAAACATTACGTGATTGAATTGACAGTATTTATCTGTGTTTTACGTTGCCTCCCTTTTCTCTGTTGATGCTTTTCTTTTTTCAGCTGTTTCTCTGTTAAAAGACATATTCAGCTGAAAATACACTTTATCTGCAGCTATTAAACTTCCTGGAACGTCATGTGACAAGTGTCGACCAATGGGAGCGCTCCTTTTTGGAGCATGTGATTGTCCAAGGTTTTCTGTTCCTGAATAGAGGTTCTCATCTATTACAATCCCTCAGAATAAACACTAGATGGATCAGAAAGACTGTCTTTTTCACAAATTATGGATTTTACAATAAACTATTTGAGTTTAAACCATAGAAGAAAAAAATATAGAAGTTTAAATGGAAATGCCTCGTTAATATATCTGTTTTTGATCGACAAACAATGTTGGATAATATCTTTATGAGTAGATAATGACCTGTGTTTAGTTTCTAAGGAGAGAGACAGAGCAGATTCTGGGTAGATTTTGCAGCTTTAAGAAATATGTGTTTGACTGATTTCACTGAGACGCCCACATTTTACATTTATAGCAGAGATAAACAACAGAAGTAAACCTCACCTGAGCCTCGGAGTCTATCGTATTTGCTGTAAAACCGAGCTCCGTCCATCTTTTCCCTTGTGAAAACGCCGCCTCTGCTTCATCAGTAACGCACACAGTCTTTTTATATTTCAGAGTTTCAGACAGTTTAGGTTTGAAGAGAGGGAACACTCAAATACAAGATAGTTTCTCCTCGATTTCTGCTTTTATCAAACGGGAGAGGACTTGATGGTCGACTGAGATCCATCTGTCACCGATCGTTTCTCTCTACGTTCAGTTTTGTGAAGATTGAGTCATGACTGTATTTCTGAACAGTTTTATTTGACAAGTTTAAGCCTGTGCTGGATGCTATTATTTATATACTTTCAGAAATAGATGTACAGCAGTATAAATGTATATAAACTTAAATATTTACCCCCTGTGGTCAGATTTTAGTCTTCAAGGGACTAATGTGGACCATAATTATAGACATTTGTGGAAATAGTGAATATTTGTACCAAGTTTCATCAACAGAGAGGAGACAGGAACTTTCTCTTTCTCATTTTCATTTAAATTTACTTTAAATTTACCCTTAGTAAATGTAGATCCTCCAGACGAACCTCAGTGACACCAAACATGCTCCAGACTCTTTTAAAACAGAGTCTGGGAGCGCCTCCAACTGAACTCTGGGACGGTTTGATTGAAATGTGAACCACAGACGAGTCCAAACTGGACAAATTGGCAACAAAAAAACATCACAAAACGTTTACTTTTCCCTAGACCATAAAAAATTTACCAAAACAATATTGTCAGACTAAAAACATAAGCAAAGCAAACAAAACACTGAGAAGGTAACATGACTTATTAGCATTCAGGCTAACAGCAGCATTAGTGTGTCTCTTAAAAAAGGTTTGTTTATTGTATTTGGTTCAGTTTAAAACGCAGCTGTGAACGCTCGGTGCTAAACTGATCGTTTTCTGTTTTGGTGTGAACTACAAATGTGAACACACCCTAAATGTTCATGACAAATACTCTTGTTACATGTGATGAGACATAAAGCCTGTGGTTTAAAATAACCCTTTATAATGGTCACTTTTGATCTTTTTGGAGTCTGCATTAATGTCTGAAGTAAAAGTGTCACATGGTTTGTTTTTCTCTGCAGTTTTTAAAAGTGGACTATTGGACTTTCCCTGACGCTGCGTTCACTGTCGTCCTGATGCTGCGTTCACTGTCGTCCTGATGCTGCGTTCACTGTCGTCCTGGCGCTGCGTTCACTGTCGTCCTGTCTCCTGTAGATTCTTTTTCTGTGGTGAATGTGTCTCTGCAGAGGCTCATTTTACAGTTGAACTGGAGAAATACACTAATCAGACTGGAGCAGGACCTATAGAGACATGTTATTATTAATATAGGATTAATACAAACAGATGAAACTTCAAATGCACTGTTTAAGACATGATTTAAATCACTTTAACGCTCTTTAGGAAACGGCTTCACAGGAGACATCTGCAGCAGAGAAGAGATAAAAAATGGTCCATTTAGTCTAAAATCCTAACTAATATTAAACATGCTTTCAGACAGACACAAAGGGCAGCTTTTGACAATTGGAGACTTTAAACCAAGGATTTTTCACCACGAGGCGTTTTATTCTAAGTTAAGATTTGACGTTTGTTAAAAATACCATTCTGAGTGCATCACTTAAGCAGAGGCTAACCTTTAGCTCTGGGCAGACAAAATCACAAAAGTAACTGTCTGAAAAGTTCTGAGAAATGTTTCTAACGACTGACTCGGCTCATACGAGTGCTTTTCTGTGGACTTTATTTTGGAGTTGAGGTAATATTGCACATTTTCTGAGCTGTGACCGAACAGAGAAAAGTCAGAGACAGGAATATCTCACGCTGTGGATTTTTAATGAAAACTTTGTTCAGTTTTTCTGCATAAAAATCTAAACGTGGAAATCTACAGATGATCGAGACACACCAGGGTGATGTCAGTTTATTGCAACTGATAATAATAATACAAAAGATGTACAAAAGGATCTAAAATTTTTGCAGTTCTCTGTTTCTCTGATTGGTTTTATGTTTTTCAAATTGTGTTGGTCAGTCACTTTATTTGTTTTTCAGTGTAATCTCCTAAAGTTTATTGTAACAGGAATCACCTGAAAAAATGAGACCTTAAGACGTGATCTAGTCTTTATAATGAAGGATTTTAATAGATGAGAATGATCAGTCCACAGCAGGATTTTGTCCAATCACAGCTCACTTCAGGTAAAAAGGAGCGCTCCCATTGGTCGACACTGATGTCAACAACGAAGGAACAAGGAAATAAACCAAGGAAATGGGTTATTCTGTTGAAAATATGTTTTATTTTACAGAGAAACAGCTCAACCAGGTTTAAAAAGACTTTTTATGTCTTGACTAACTTTATCAGTGTTCACAGGTTGCTCACAGCGCCTCTTCTGGCCTGGCAGACGTACTGCAGCTGAGTATATCCATTGAAACTCCAGAAGTCTTATGAAGCTCAAATAAAGACCACTAATTATAAAAACTATCATCTCAAAGCTTATTTTTTCACTCTGATCAAACTTGTAACAGCTCGACTCGAACCAAACCTGACCTTTCTGAGTCTGCGGTGCGTCCACTGAGTTTTCATGCGAGTCCAGTCTCCGGTTTCTTTTTGCGAGGTGTGAAATCTAATCTCTCCTTCCCCTGCCTCGCTAATAAAACCCCTCGTGGCCACATTTCTCCGAGCCGCCGTGTCTCTTTGTGTGTCCGGAGTTGCAGTAGAAGGTGAGACGGGGATTAAAGCCTTCGAGCCCGACACGAAAAAACCCTACAGATTTATAACGCGACGAAGGCGGCGGGGCAGCGTCTTCAGAGCTGACAAAATAGATCCAATATTGCGGCTTGCTCCTTGTAATCTTATGAGTGGTCGGGGAGCGAGATGATGCCGGCGATAAAAGTAAATCTACTTGGCAGCTAAGATTTGCTGTCCTCATTTGTCTATTGTGTGCGAGGAGACACCAGAGAGTATTAGAGGCCTCCAATACGAAGCCAGCGACGCGGCGGGAGATAAATTAGGACCGGGGCCGTCGCTGTAATGACGGCATGATGGTTGAATTGTTTTCCCGGGGCTCGGTCGGCTCTCATTTGGCCGGCAGGAAGCTTCTCTTACCTGATTTGTGAGGAGCGAGCCGAGAGAGAGCAGTGTGGGCGAAAAGAGGAAAAGAGCCGGCGCTGCTGCTGCTGCCGGCTTCATGTCGACTAACGAGAAGACACGGGAGAGAGGAAGAACAACAAGTGAAGCAACAATCAGCCTCAAACACTCACCCAAGGGTTTTCAGGACTTTCCAGGAGGTTTATATGCCCTCTGACTCTAAAATAAATAATACAACTCGAAAAATCAACCAAACAATGGTAAAAAATGTCAAATTAAAATACTTTTCTGCTGAATAAGTCAGTTCTTTCTCTTAACTGCACTGACTAGGTTATTTCAATTCACCGTCTGGGGAAAGTTAACTTTTAAATTTTAACATAAATTCAGTTTTGATGATTTATTTTTTGGTAAAATGCTAAAATACATTTGCAAATATGGAAATCAAACTGTGCCTTCAACCCAACGGACTCTCATTGACTTCCACACACGTGTTTACAACTTTTGCTTATATTTTAAAAGGAAAAACATTATTTTTATTCATATTTTGTCATTTCAGAAACATATTAGAACAGAGCAGAGTTGTTCCAGATCAGACACAGAACCAGAAGAAGCACGATTACACACTGTTTTTATTTTGTAAGAAGCAGTTTTAAGTCATTTTTAACAATTAATGCAACAAAGAGTTAATCAAAGGCCTGATGTAATGTATTAGTATTCTGATCTAGTTACTTTTATCTGTTTTTTCTTGATTTTTTCTAATAGTGCAACTGAATTCATTTTATATTTGTGCACAACAACAGTATTTTATTTTTATTGTTGTATTATATCAAGACGATGCTGGTCTCCACTTCTTCTTGAACAGATGTGATTTTGACGTTCAACCACTGTTTTCTCAAAAGACTTTTCTCAGACTTAGACTCATTCTTACCTGGTCTTGTCGTGTGATTAAGACCAGCCAAATCCACCTCCGGCTTATTTGTAATTGTACCATTGGTTGAATTATTTCCATTTCCCATGACTATCCCATGACTTGAAACCTGGTCAAATGAACTCCAGGTCTTCCAGGAAATGTGTGGGTGACAGATAAACAGGAAGGAGGCTCGCTGCTGCTTGTCGGCTAACGAGAACACACCGGGTTGAGGCAGAAAAACGCGTTAACCAGGCCTCAGCTGCCACTCTCTGCTCTAACGAGTTCCCGCGGTTCAGGGACATTGTCAGTCAAAGCCGGCCCTGAAGCCACAAACAACGCTGTCACTGTCTTCAGATTCAGACGTCGGCGCCGCTCGGTGACGGACTACAAGCCTCGCTGTAGCTCGCCGTCGTGTGAGACTGACTGACAGCCGCCGACGCAGACAGACAGCAGCTTAAACCACAGACGGAGATTTGACAACAGTCACTGAGGGTGTTTTATACGTTTGGACGTCAAGAGAGCTGGGTTCATGAAAGTGGTGGAAGCTGGTTTATTCTTGGATTAATACAGAACAGAACTCTTAAAAGTGGTGAAGGGCCGCGATGGGTGATAAGAATCCTTTTATAAAATTTTATACAATTTTGAATGTGAGATTTCGTCTTAATTTGAGTCTTACAAAAGTTATCTTTAACATTAATTTCCCTATATTATAGAAACTGGTTTTAGATGGATTTGAACAGGTTTCAAATGGATTTGAATAGGTTTTCCTTGGATTTGTACAGGCTTTATTTGAATTTGAACAGGTTTTAGATGGATTTGAACAGGCTTTAGATGGATTTGAACAGGTTTTAGATGGATTTAAACAGGCTTTGATTGAATTTGAACAGGTGTTTAGGTGGGTTCGAACAAGTTTTAGTCAAATTTTAACAGGTTTTAGTTGGATTACAACAGGTTTTAGTTGGATTACAACAGGTTTTGGATGGATTACAACAGGTTTTAGTTGAATTTAAACAGGGTTTGGGTGGGCTTAAACAGGTTTTAGTCAGATTTGAACAGGTTTTAGTTGGATTATAGGAGGTTGTGGATGGATTTGAACAGGTTTTAGTCAGATTTTAACAGGATTTAGTTGGATTACAGCAGGTTAAGGATGGATTTGAACAGGTTTTAGTCAGATTTGAACAGGTTTTAGTTGGATTACAGCAGGTTTGGATGGATTTGAACAGGTTTTAGTCAGATTTGAAGAGGTTTTAGTTGGATTACAGCAGGTTTGGATGGATTTGAACAGGTTTTAGTCAGATTTTAACAGGTTTTAGTTGGATTACAGCAGGTTTGGATGGATTTGAACAGGTTTTAGTCAGATTTGAACAGGTTTTAGTTGGATTACAGCAGGTTTTGGATGGATTTGAACAGGTTTTCACTGGATTTGAACAGGTTTTAGATGTATTTCAACAGGTTTTAGTTGAATCTGAACAGGGTTTGTATGGATTTAAACAGATTTTCTATTTATCTTTGTAGCAAAAATCAAATCCATCTAAAACCAGTTCAAATCCAATCAAACCTGGAGCCAACTAAATGCATTTAAAACCCACAGAAAGCATTTGTTGTGTTAAAATCTTTACCTTTTCCACAAAGCTTCCCAAAAACACAATATCAGGCCTTTCCATTAACGCTGAAGTAAACAGTATAATAATAACATTGAGTAAATCAAATCAAACCCAAATCGAATGGAGCCACTTCCTGTCGCGAGCGCTCCGGTCCTCGTCCTGGTCCCTTTTGTCCGACGAAGAGCCACTGCCTGGAAATGAAGCTGTCTCAAAGCTCCGTAATCTGTTTACGTCGTCCCGTTTCCAGACGCGGGATCGATCTGAAGCCGCTTTTCCCGAGGCCTTATCGTCGGAGCCAGAGGGGAGCCCCGATCTAATTCAGCTCCTGCAATATGCCACACAGCAATAACAAACGCTCATCGGATCACGGCTGAAGGGAAAGCAATATTTTTCCATCATTTTCCACTCATCTCACTTTTCCAATCCTTCACCGAAGCAGCTCTGGTCTGGAGTTCATCTTTGACACGGATCCCACAAACGTCACAGGAGTCTCCACAAAGACGTCTTCAAACACGTTTTATACAGTTTCAGACTTATTTTTAAAACACAAGAATTATAGTAAGTATTTTGACTATGAATGAATGTTGATTTTGTATCTGGAATGTTTTATTTATTGTTAATTGGGGTCTGCAGATGGAAAGTAACGTAGCATCTTTGTTCTTGTGAAATCAATGTATTTGTACAGGGTTCCTGACAAATAAAGAATAAACTAAACTAAAATAAGTACATGACCCACAGTTTTATTGAATTCACTCTGTTCAGACAAAAGATCAAAGATTAAAAATAAATTAATGGTGCATTCATGTGGTCCTCAGGAATTCGGGGAAACATTTTTCAGAGTTGATTCTTAGTTGATTCTAAGTCATCATTTTGTGAATTCATTTAAATTTGTGCCTCTTTGATTCCATTTTAAGCCCATTTTGGTGCATTTTAAATGTTTACACCGGTGTTTAGTGTCATTTTGTGTCTTTGTGGAGTAGCATTGTTCCTGTTACTGATCTTTACAATACTTTAGTGCCTTTTGTCTTTTTTGATGAATAATCACCTTCCAAATGCACTGGAGGGCCAAATAAAAATCGCAAAGGGCCACATTTGGCCCCTGGGCCTTGAGTTTGACAAAAAAGAAAGGTTTCTCATTTGAGTTATTTTTAAATTATTTGACAAATCATTGTTGCGTTCAAGGACTGGACTGTCATAGAGACTCAGTTTTGAGTCTGAACTATTCAAAATCAATACTTTTCTGTAAAACTTATTACAGTTTAAATGTTATACAAAAGTTAAATGATTCAAAATAAAGTGAATTACCTTCTGATAGATTGAAGATTCAGTTGTTTAGTAAAAGATCTCAATTAATTACAGCCAAATTCGCGATTAAATTGTACATTTTCTTTTATCAGTTCACATCCCTAATAAAAAGTAATTATGATACAAATACAGACAGTTATCTAAACAAGGACCTTTTGATGAATAAGAGTGTCCTGGCAGCTTTATGATGCGTCCATTAATGGTGTTATACGGTATTTAGTTCTCTCAAAGACATTTAAGGATCTTAAAACAGGAAGCACAGCCACAAAAAGATCACGTGACCAAATATCTGTTTGTGTTGTGTCAGAAAAGAGCTGTTAAATGATCTATAATAAACCATAACTTTGAAGCAACGAGCTGAAATCTTCCTCAAAAGTGTAAATCACACATTGTAGGAGGACTTTAAAATACAAATGGAGCTCTCTGGAGATGATATGCTTAATATTCCGGAGCAGCTCTATCCTGCAGCTCTAATGTAAAGTCTATGGACAGAATGAGAAGATTGAAGTGCTGAGTCTGAGTTTGAGCGTTGGCCGGTGGCTCGTCTCGCTGCGTCCTGTGGGAAACGGCTCCTCCACACCATCTGTCACCTAATTTGATTAATTAGCCGTGGGTTCCTGCGCTGCCCCCCACGGTGGGACCGCGGTCGGCTCCGGTCCACGGCTCCATCCTCCGTCTGTCACGCGCAATATCTGCAAAGCTGCTGATCACATTTTGATGAAAAACTTCAGACGCTGAGATTTGTCACCGCTCTGAGTCACGACCGGCCCCGGACGATATTTCACGGCTGCGTTATTTCAGCAGAATTAGACACATTTTTCACTCAAGACGATGACTAATGCCCTGTAAGAGCTTAACAAACGCTTCACACAGAGGTAATGTAGGGGGAAATCATACAGTATTCAAATATCACTGTAGAGAGGCTGATGGTGCATTCAGGTGCTCCTCGGGAACTCGAAAATACACATGAAGCCTGCTCGAGTCGGAACAACACCTCTGTTACAGTTATTTTCATCATCAACATGGAGCAGGAAAGAAAACATTTAAGATATTTTAGTTTAATATCAGTCATCAGCCACTGTTTTCACTTGAATAACTTTATAATTTGACTCTAGTTTTTGTCCATATCGACTTATTTAGACTAAATACTAGTTATTTATTTATTTGTGTCTGTATTTAGGGGTTTATGTTCACTTCTTATGTTTTGAATAGTCTTCCTTTTCTTGAGGTGCTGCTAATAACTGCTGCTGTGACTGGATTTAAACACAACATTAACACATTTATGACTCCATCTTCTTTGTTGTTATGGTTTAGAATGTTCTGATTTTCCGACTGGAAACATGTAAACACACCGAAGAAGAACAACTTCCTAACTCCGAGTTTCCGAAGAGCACATGAATGCATCATAAGGCACACTTCTTTAAGTAAAGAAGTTGTAAATTGTGGATAAACTGCGTTCTGTTTTACTGAGTCTGACACTTTACACCAACGAAGAGTCAGGTGTGTCCCAGTAACAACTCTCGATTGGTCAGAGTTTTATTTTTCGAGCGGTTCAGCGACAATCTACCGAGCTTCAGCTGGAAAGCACAGGAACCAGGCTCCAAGAGTCAAAATAATGATCCATCTACTGTTTATTTAAGGGATTGTAATAGATGAGAACCTCTATTCAGGAACAGAAAACCTTGGACAATCACATGCTCCAAAAAGGAGCGCTCCCATTGGTCGACACTTGTCACATGACGTTCCAGGAAGTTTAATAGCTGCAGATAAAGTGTATTTTCAGCTGAATATGTCTTTTAACAGAGAAACAGCTGAAAAAAGAAAAGCATCAACAGAGAAAAGGGAGACAACGTAAAACACAGATAAATACCCAGAAACGTTTGTGGTTTCTTTAAATGTGATTTCCTTTGATTCTACCACTCCTCCTTCTCCATCCTGATCCACCACACACATAGGGCTCAGTATCTGAAAATAAAACTAAACAACAAATTGAAAAAATGCATATTAATTTTGCCCAAACCTGTTTTTCGTGTCACTTTCTGAACAGAGACATCACTCACTTCTAAAGCCAAGAACACATCTCACATTTTACTGAAAGAGAAGGAAAAATATCAAATTGCTTTTTCTGGGCACATTACAAACACTTCTTTTTTTGCTTGTTTTGTCTAAACTTGACTGAACAGTTGTTTGTGTGTAAATATTTCAAAGTGTTCGTCTTCTGTGGGGTTGTCTTGCTTTGATTGTCTCTCAATAAAGTTGGAATAATTTGTCCGTTTTGTGAGACCAGTTTAATTCCACTACTTCACAAGAGTTTGTTTTTCAATTATTTTCCAAGATTTGTTCTGCAATAAAAATCTAGCTGCTTGAAATTCTTGAAATAGGCTTGAGTTAAGAGCTTGAACTTTGCATTAAACAATTGACACAGCATTTATTTTTATTAAAGCGGGGACTATCAGGATGAAAAGTGCTTTTTGGATTTAATTCAAGTGACTTTATGTATTAGGATCTTTGGTTTTTCAGCAGGATCAGTTCATTATTTCAGAAAAACAACACCAACAAACACAAACAGTACAAGGTCACACTTTTTGAGCTGTTTCTCTGTTAAAAAACATATTCAGCTGAAAATACACTTATTAAAAATACACAATTGAGTGTGAGATTGATGTGATCCTGTAGTTATCTCCATCTTGTCCCTGTTTTATGTTCCTATTAAACATGTAATAGTTATAATTTTCTGGCATTTGTGCAACATTAAAATCCATCTGACTCAAATTCAAGTTATATTTTTTTAAATATACTGCACTATGTTTATTGTGTAGATATATGAGGAAATATGTTGGCTTTTTTGTCCAAAAGTGTTATCTGACAAGAAAAATACAATAATTTCCTGTTGTTTGTGACTCAATCCATGTTATGAAGCTCTTTCTGATTTATTAAATATTATAAGAGCAAAACATTTTAATCATCACAGTAGAATATCACCAAATCGCACAAATACTGTACAAACACTTGTCACAGATTTGAACAGAACAGTTGTTTGTGTGTAAATATTCAGTGAAAGCTTGGATTGTCACTCAGTAAAGTTGGACCAGTTTGTGCTTTTCATTTTCTTTCACACTTCTTGAGAGAAACTGCTTTTTGTTTAGTTTTTTCAACTGAATCATTTCCCACAAACGGCTTGAAATCCTTGAAAATACATGAATTATAGTCTTAAATTGATGACCCACTTTCAACATGTGTAACAGGCAAAAAAATAAATACATACATTAATAAATTAGAGAACAAAGTATAAAGGAAAAAAGTTGCCACATTTTATGTATTTATTTATTTATTTATTTTGGAAGTCAATGAGGGGCAGAAATGTATTTTTCTTGCTGCTATTTTAATAATAATAATATTAAAAAAAAACATTCTTTCTATAGACCTTAAAATCATACTTAATTAAGTCTCACCAAAATAAACAAAATACAAGCAGGAGGAGGTGACTCGGGAGATGGTCTAGGCTTTGTTTAAAATGTACCAACTGTAAAAACTGCATATTTTACTCATACCTTAAACCAAAAATACTAAAAGCACGTCCTAGCTTCGAGCTGTATGTGTCTGGTCAACAAAGAAGTAATAGACAAGTAACAAATAATGCAGAGAAAGTGTGTATTCCAGCACTGGATACACGTTTAAAAACAGAACAAATGAAAAAGGGGAAAAGACAAAGAAAAGAGAAGCATACAGTTGATGGTTAACGAGACAGAATCACGTTGGTCTGACGCTAAACTCAGAAACAGGTTTAAATTAAGCTCAAATCTTCAGTTTGATGTGAAATATTAGTATTTTATGGTTGAGATTGGTCCAGTTTTACCCTTTTTTTAATAAATAAAAGTTGAAAAGGATTCGATGTTGTTGTTGCAGAAGGTGGGACTGGAACACAAGAAAAATCTGAATAATGTTTGTTTAAAGCATGATTGTATATATTTATATGTATATATTAAGTAAGGTTACTTAAATATGACCATAATAGGTCTTTATGAATGTTTAGGGAAACATTATGTATGAGACTTGTGTAGGCCATAAATTAGTGTATTTTTGGAATCAATTCAACAATTGATGGCTTTTTTGGACCAACATTTATTCATTTTAACCAGGAAGTATCATAAAACAACATCCGGGTCAAAAAGAGTTTGTTTTCTTCTTCCAGTCAACATCAGTCCAAACGTCTTTCAGTTTGGAAACGCCTCAGTCTTTCTTTGCGTTTGGAAAATGTGCCAAAACCTAAAAAAAAAAAAAGAGCGTGAAAATCTTTGAAAAATGTTTCAGTTTGAGCCGTTTGTGACTAAATATTGGATTGAATTTGTCTTGTTTTAATTTGGACTCTGTCTCTTGTTGGATTACGTTTCGGAAGTTGTTCTAAAAAAGCTGGAATATCATCTTCTTTGACTTCGATCGTTTCATCTCCTTCTCGTCCTCAGGTGAGCCTCTCTGAACGCTGCTGCGTCCGGGCCCGAGCTTTCATTCGATTGCGACATTGGTTTCTTATTAATGTGTCATTCATTCTGGCTGGTGAACACTCGTCCCACCTCGCCTCCCACCGGAGCGGCTCCTAACGCCAGTGGCTGTGAAAAACACCACATTTTTCATTAACAGGATTAGGCTCCAACAATATAAATACAGACGACTCACTTGTTTATGTGTGTGTTGCAAAAGCTGCCAATGAATTTAATCACTAACCATTCCCTGTTTTTTTTTTTTCTCTCTTTTCCGTTTTTTTTTTTTCTTCCAACGCCAAGTCGCGGAAGCCAATCAGCCTACTCCAATATGTGCAGCGCGTCGGTGCCAGAGCCGATCGAGAGCCTCAACAAGCGGAAATCTCGGCGGAGAAATGTTCTGGCAGCGCTGGCCAAAGCCGAGGGCGGACATTTTTTTTGTTTTAACTCATTCGGCATCTTCTCCGACGCTAATGGGCTTCAAACGCTGGAGATAATTCACTTCAGAGATTCCCAAAGCTAAGTCTTAATGGAGACGCTAACACTGAATCACTTTAGAGGGTTCAGACTCAGTTTGAAAGCACAAACGTCTTTGATAAACGTCTCTCAGTCTGGTCTTCTCTCATTTTTAACATCAACAAAGTGTATTTTATCTTATATTTGAGCTCTGATAAAACACCGCTCTCTGCTCCGTTTGAAGATAGAACCATTTGATCGGCAGTTTGTTGTGAAATTATGAACAAAACTGGCAGCCATTTTGGCCATTGGAAAAGTAAAAATACAACCATTTAGTCTTTTGCTTAGTTCTTATTGTGAGTATTTTTCCTGAAGTTTGATTCCCATTAGCTCCATTAGTCCAATATGCAACAAATGTGTTAATGCTTCTCTGCAAAGTGGAAAATAAATAAATAAATATTAAGATGTGATGGTTTATTGTAAAGTAAAAGTTTATTATAACAGGAATCATCTGTGAAAAAATAAACTGCCTGTTAACAAAAGAGTTTGATTTCATTTCTTTTACAAAACATTGACTTTCTTTAAATTAAATATCTCACCTCAGATATTTAGAAATGACACTATGACATAAAAGGAAACAAGTTTAAACTGGGTTACTACAGGAAGAAACAAAACGACTAAAACCAGACATGTTAGCCTTAGCCTCTCTATCGCTTTAACCTAATCTAATCTGATTTATTCACATTTTAACTTCACATGGACCATTTTAATCAGAGCAGAGTCTTGTTTACAACTTGCAGTTACGCTTTTTAACAACAGCATCAATTCCCAGCTCCATCTCTGCGTATAAACCTACAGTGTGCGTTTATGCTAATGAAGAAGCATGTCTCCATCGCTGCCGCCTGTTCCCTGATGGGATTTTAATACTTCCCCAACAACATAGAGCTTGATAGCACAGAGAAAATACAGCCGTGACACTTTGAAACCGCATGAAAGCTCTTGTTCCCGCTTCGGCTGATGCTCGTCGCCGATATTAACCTCATCTTTCTCGGCGGCTAACAGTGAAAAGTCATTTAGCCGCGTCTGGAGGCCGCCGAGTTCATTACAGCGGCGAGTTTACGGTGTGTTCGGCCTCTGTAGAGCACGGATGTTACAGGGAATTGCACCGAGATGTCTCACTCTGTCGACAGAAAGAGCGACTGGCGCGTCCTTTGGTTTCGCAGCCGGAGGGGATAAAAGTATTTGAGTGAGTGGAATTATTATTGGACAGTGTGAAATCCTGCAGGACTGCTAAACGGAGTCCTCATCTGAAGGGCAAACTGTAATTAAAACATGAAACGTGGCGGGCTAATTTGTTGTGGAAATGCCTCAGAGGGTAGATTACGACCAAACGACACTAGCTTCATTCAGTCCTCTCAAGAAAAAAAAGAAGAAAAAAAAAGCTTCTTGAAATATATTTGAAAACAGAGCCCCAGAGCGGCCACACAGAAAAGGAATATACAGCCTTCCTGTTTTATTACAAGTATAAATACTGTTTGCTCTTATGTTTTCTTTTATTTGTAGATTTTTTTTAAAGAATCGCAGCTCATTGTAATCAAAAACACAACGGTTGACCTCACAAGATATGATTTTTTTTTTTCAGAATTCAATCAAAAGAGGATGGATGAAAGAACTAAAAGCAACAGAGCAGACATTTGATGATTACAGGTATTTTTAATGTCTACACAAAAAGGAGAGATTACTAAAATGCTAAAAATGTAAGTGCACCTTGAAGCTCCACCACCTCTTTTATAAAAAAATAAAACCAGACCAATTTTTCCTCCAAAATACTAATCCATTTGACCAAACTGAAGTTTATAGTTTAGCGTTAGCTTAGCTGTGACTTCAGCGTCAGGACGACAATTATCTCCTCCTCGTTAAACATTACGTGATTGAATTGACAGTATTTATCTGTGTTTTACGTTGTCTCCCTTTTCTCTGTTGATGCTTTTCTTTTTTCAGCTGTTTCTCTGTTAAAAGACATATTCAGCTGAAAATACACTTTATCTGCAGCTATTAAACTTCCTGGAACGTCATGTGACAAGTGTCGACCAATGGGAGCGCTCCTTTTTCCAGCATGAATCACCCTTTTTGTTTAAGTCCTGATTATCTTTGTCTAATATTTACATTTATTTGATAATCTGAAACAGTTAAATGTGACAAATGTGCAAAAAGATAAGAAATGAGGAAGGGGGCAAATACTTTTTCATGGCATCGTAAGCTGTAAGATTTTCCTGTAGCACTCTTTTCACTCACAGCATAAAAATATAACATAAATATCATCATCGTTAGCTCCTTTTGAAGTCCAGGAAAGATCAGGACGAGAGGAAAAAACACAACCTACACAATTATGACAATCTGATGAGTGTTTACTGCTCGTTACTGAGACCCGAGTCCATCAGGAGTGAGCGGTTCAGGGCAGAACACAATTTACTGTTCCGTGTGTTGTGCTGCTGAGATAATGGTTTATTGTTGTCTTTTTTCTCTGTCTATTCCAGGGTTTGAAAACAGAAAATGAGAAAACAGTATCCATTTAAGGTAGAACTAATCAGCCTCTGTGTTCGATCATTTCACTGACGTTCGTTTACACCTCTTTCTTTTGTCCAAATTCAAAAACGCCACAGACAAATGAAATGTGCCCAGATGTTGTGAGAAAAAAAACAACAAAAAAATGACCACAAAAAAACAGGACTTCACATTCGAGGAGAACAAAGCCGTCCAATTATTGGTGGCTTTGATTGACAGACTCATTCGCTACGTCGCTGCTAAATCCTCGCGGCAGGAAGCAGCTTTTATTTTATTTTGGCGGGATGACACGCAGCTGTCACGGACGGACACGCTCATATCTCGCTCTGAGGTGAGTTTTGATGGATTCTGTTATGACACATCCAGCACGGCTTCAGATCTTTTATTAAAGTAACAGATATGAAGGATATAATGGAAAAAGTCACAGTGTAGTCCTGGTCTAGTCCTGGTCTAGTCCTGGTCTAGTCCTACTTTAATCCTACATTGTTCCTGGGTTTCAACACATTATTTAGTTCTAGGTTTAATCCTGTTTATTTCATTAAATCCTGGTTCAGTCTTTTCAGGGTTTTTATTTGGTTTATTGCATTTTAATCCTGGGCCTTGGTTTAATCTTGATTGTAGTCTTAGATTTGACCTGGTTTAGTCCTAAATTAATGGTGCACTTCTGGTTTAATTCTCATTTGTGTCTCATTTAAAAGTAGATTTAGTTCTAGATTGAATCATAAACGTAAACTTGTTTCAATCCAGGATTAATCTGAATTTTATCTTAGTTTTAGTTCTGTTTTTGTCATGGTCTAATGTATTTTTTCTATTTAAATCCTGGTTTAGTCCTGGTTTTTTCTATAGTTTAGTACAATTTAGCTCTGGTTTTTACTTTAGTCCTGGGTTAGTCTTTGATCCTGATTTATTACTGGTTTTATTTCAGCTGTAAACCTGGATTTATTCTTTAGTTTAAAGTCACAGTTTTGCTGCTACATGCTAATGGCTAATGGCTAATGCCTTCAGGCCTTCATTAATCCTGTTCTTGTTCAGTCTCGTCTGGTTTGGGATTTAGATTTGGTTTGTTTCTGGGTTAAGTCTGTGTTGAGCCCTGAATTTAGCCCTGGTCCTATTTCAGTGCTTGGTTTATGAATGCTTTTAATTCTGGTTTAAATCTGGATAGTTTTACTTTAGTCTTGATTTATATCTTAGTCCTGGTTTAGTCTCGGTTTAGGCCTGGATTTATTCATGTGTTAAACCCTGACTATAGTCCTGGTTGATCAATGGTTTAATCCTGATTTAGTCCAAGTGTGTCCCAATTTGGTCTGGGCTTTGGTTACAATTGAAGCCTGTGTTAAATCCTGGTTTAAACCTGGTTTAAACCTGGACTGATCCCAGTTTAGTCTTGTTTCTACACTTGGTCACATCTTGGTGTTGTCTTTAGTGTTGTCCTTGGTTTAACTGCACCACAGGACTCATTTAATCCTGGTTTAGTATTATATTTAATTGTAGTTTTAGTTTTCAACTTGAACATGCATTATTAGTGTGTTTATTCTCCTCCAGTCTGTTTTTAAATCTCTGGTCGGTCCACATTAACGACTAAACCCTGCAGTTTTCTGCTGCTTCAGCGTTTCTTTCTGCTGTATTTATTTTCTGACGCAGATAGTTTTTATCATTGAGACAGAACACCATTAACTGACCCGGTTTCTCTCAAACGAAAACAAGGCAAAGCAGCAGAGAAAACTAAAAATGAGTTGTTCTTGTGGGTTATTAATACAAACATAAAACAGCATAATGTACTCAGGCCTAATTATGAGTTTGGAGGCAAAGTGGGGAATGTGTTCATTTATGGGAAAAGCCCGCAGTAAATAAAAATGTTCTTTGAGTAGTTTTGTGCTCAGGATTGAACAGAGCCATGAATCATTTAAAAACACAAACTGTACCTTTTGGTCTTTGGTGGTGAGTCTGAGACCGTGAGGCCTGCAGGTCTTCAGACGTTGTTGTGGTTCTTTTGTGACCCTCTTGTAAGAGTATCAGGGTCATTCTGGTCGGGGTCTGGGAAGGTTCACCGTCTTCTCCATTTGTGGATAATGGCTCTCACTTTGGTTGGATGGAGTCCCAAACCTTTCCAGACAGATACATGTCAATTCTCTTCTGTTCCTGAATGTATTTCTGCTTTTTGAGATACTTCATTTTGTCAGCTTTCCAAATTATGTTATTAATCACAGTTAATTCATGATTTAATAAGGGGGCAATTACCTTTTCACAGAGGGCCATGTAGGTTTGTACAGATTGTTTTCCTTTAAAGATAAAATCATCACAAAAAACTGCATTTTGAGTTTACTTGAATTATCTTTGTCTAATATTTAAATTAGTTTGATCTGAAACATTTAAGTGTGACAAAAAATAAATCAGGAGGGGGGCAAATACTTTATCACACCACTGTAAAAGGAGGATTTTTAATTAAACGTTAAATGATAGAAGTTGGTATCCAATCAGAGAAATGATGTAGACAAACTATTAATGTTCTTAATGAGATGATGAGTTTAAGAACAAGAACTTTCCAAAATTGTCTTAAAACCACCTCAAGACTGTTCTACGTAAACCTACAGCTTCATGAGAACAATCAACAAGATGTGTGTGGACCACCAGCAGATACATGACCAGTGAGTGCTAGTTATGTTTAGGGTCTTTCCTGATTCAGATCTTTACTAAAACTCCACAAATGATCAACTTCTGCTCTTTACCTGCTGCTAATCTCCATCTGTTCCACCATTATTTGATCCAGGAGACAAGAAAATGTACTAAAGTAGGGACTGGGACTCTACAGGGATGATTATTTGAATGTACTTAGTATTTAAACTGCATTTTATAAAAGTATATTACATATTATTGCTCTAATAGAAACATAGCGTAAAGATAAACAAGGACAAAAACGGCTGAGAGCGAGTTTAAGTGACAAAAACATTGCCCTGGGGCCAACATTAATCAGCAGAAAAACACTGCAGAGTCTCTAAATGAAAAACTGAGAGGCAGAGAGAAGAGGGGACGACAAATAGGACACTGGAGATAACCAAAATTAACAGCGGAGTGATGTAAAGTGAAGTCTGGAGGCCGGCACCTGTCACGGCCGTTTAGACCTTTTTACTGAAGCTTATCAGGACGAGTCAGGAAATGAGACATTCAGCCGTCCCCGGCCGAGCCCCTGTCAAACCGCCACAGGGACGACTTAAAGGAGACAGCGACGCAGACGGAGACGGCCCGCCATGAATTAAACATGGCCCCTGTCCCAAAACTTAAGAGCTCTGACTCAATGGAAGTGTTCAGGTCGAAGGTGAGACGCAGAGGAAACAGGAAACACTTAAATCTCTGACCAGAATGAAAAAGATGGCAGCAAGCCTGGGTTTCTTACCTTTCTGAAATCATTCTGTCTGTCATTTGTTATTACACTTGAAATGTGTTGTTGTCAGGTCCACACTAAACAAGAACAAGTCACAACCAATAAGTGCCAAAACCATTTTTAAAAACATTTATTTTTAAGTTTTTTAAGTATCCTTTGTCTTGTTGTGCCTTTAATAAATGATTATTCCTGTTCTTCCAAAGTATCACACACTGGTCTTGACTTGAACTAAACCTGGATCCTGGTCTTGACTCAGTTTAAATCCTTAAAAGTTCTTTTGGGTTTCTCTTAAAATCTAAATTAGGTTCAGGTTTACGGAAAATACAGCCTCATGAAAAACCACTGGGAGCCCTAATACTTTGAGCCAATTTATAAATATGTTTATGTGTAACAGATAAAACTGATCTTTTTCTACTCACAGTAAGGGTGGGTTCACATTTACTCTGCTTCATTAGTTCACACTAAAACAGGAAATGATTGATTTTTAGATTGTTTTTTATTTAGTTTAATTTAATTTAAACTATTTGTCCTTCAGCCCTGGTTAAAAAGCCATGGTCTACAGTGTTCACAGTTACATTTTTAACTGCACCGAACAAAACAAAGATGCCTTATTAAGAAACACACTGATGCTGCTGTTAGCCCGAATGCTAATAAGACATTTCAATCGAACAGTCCCAGAGTTCAGTTGGAAGCGCCCTCAGACTCTGTTTTGAAGGGTCTTGGAGCATGTTTGGTGTGTTCACATTAATCCAAGTAAACCACACAAACAGAGCAACAACCAGAGTCTGATTGAATCGCACCAAACACAACAAATGTGAACACAACCTAAGTCTCAGATATATTTGTCTATAATTGTGTGGTATTGATATAAACCATAATGATTCACAACTTAAAGCCATCATTTTGTATTTTAAGACATTTAGACCTCAGTCTGTCCACACAAATTGATAAAAACAACTAATTCTGATATTTTTGTCATCACCTTGTGGTCTGGAGGACATTTGAGGACATTTATAAATATATTGCAAAGTGCTTTCGGGAAAATGTGGGTTTTCCATGACCTTGTTTTCTTTATAGACAAGGGCAAATAATAGGAGGAACACTGCCTTAAAATGGAGGAGGCCCAAGAAAAGGAAAAAAGAAAGTGAAAGGAGCCTTAATAAGTACGGCCAGCCATACCCATTACTTTACAAAGTGAAGTGTCTGGCATCTTTACCCAGTATTGGACTATTATAAACATTAATCCAAAACGAGGCAGCGTTAGTCACTGCTTCAGTTCTCTTTTTGGTAACTAAATCTATCCAGATGTGTCCAGAGGCAGTTTATTCTGTGTCCGTTGGTACTTCTCCCTAAAAAACTCCAACTTATTTCCACCAAGAGCAGACTAATTCTTTGCAGAGAACAGAAAGAGAATCGGGACGTTAGAGAAGCTTCTGAATTGGCATAAATATGAGGTTAAAGATGTCTGTAATTATCTGCAGTAAACCCTGCAGGATTTGTCTGTAACGCAGTGAGTTTTTGTGTCTGTGGAGGCTGAAGCGGTGAAACTCGCTGCAGAAATCCTGAAAAGACAAACAGAGCGGTGACAGAGCGACCCACCCACTCGCGCTCAGCTCCCGTCAGACAAAGGCTGTGACAGTTTTTGACAATTCCAACACAATTTATTCACTTATCTGCTCCACGTCCCGCTGATGTAACCCGGGGAAAGACGAGTTCAAAGCGCGTTGTCAGAATGACAAAAGGAAAAAAAAAAAAAAGCCAGAGAGGAATAATTTAGTGTCGGAGGAGGTCACGTAGAGAAAGTCATCGCGGCTGACGACACTCTCTTTGTGCAGCAGGTGTTTCCGAAAAGTGTTAACCCACATTTACTCCGACAATAAACCTGCCACAAACAGAAAATACAAATAAATAAAATGAAGTTCTGCTTTGTCCATCTACATTACAGCTCCTTAAGAGAAGATTTTCTGCATAAAGTAGGAGTAAAGTAGTTGGGAAAGAGAATAAACAGGTGAATGTATTTAATGAATAAAAGGTTTGTGCTTCAAAAACTCGTATTCATTCATATTTTATGTGTTTTTCACTTCATTTTTCATTTGTCTTTATGGACCCTTTTCTTTTCAAGTTACATAGGCACAGCACGCATTTCTTTAGTCCATGTTCTGCAGGAAAAAAATCCATATTATTTTATATTGTATTGTAAATGAATATGAGCATCACAAAATGATGTTTATCTCGACAAAAGAAAATGGTGAACACTGTCTCAGGGCACAACAATCTTCTGGGAAAAAAACACAAAGCAGACTTTTTGGATAAAATGCAGAGAAACGTCTGAACCATTTTAATGAAGAGGAGTTAACCAACAAAGTGTATAATATGCTTTTATCCATGTTTTTGATACGTTCTTAAGCAGTGGAATTAAATTAGACACAGATTAGACCTAGTAACGAGGAAAATTAGTCACACCAGTTCAGATTATTACGTTTAATTTAATTTTTTTTATTTTTTTATTTATTGATTTATTGATTTATTTATTTATTTAATTTAATTTAATTTAATTTAATTTTAATTTAATGCACAAAAACACCAACACTTTTACATTAGGTGTTAAGCTAAGGTTAGGCTTGTTCTTACACTGGGTTTGTCTCGTCCTGAGGTGGTCATTGTTTCTGAAATGGTCGATCTTTTTTATTTAGTCAATATTGAAACAGAGCTTTGATCCTGATCCTTAAATTCCATCACAACGATCAATAGCTTTTGTTCAGCTCCAAATGAGTGAAGACTAACGCTAATGTCATATCCGGTCTTTCTTATTCTTCTGCTTATTCCCATTAGTGTGACTGGAGACTATCCCAGCAGCTAAGATATTCACAATGACAAAGTTCTTTTTCCGACTTGAGTTTACCTCCGAGGTCCACTTGAACGCAGCATTAGAAACCGGAGCCACGCTGTGTATAATTAAACCTTATTTTATTTTAAATCCTCTCTCACTGTGGCTCTCTCGTGTCCTATTTGTCGTTTCCTCCTCTGCGTCTCGTTCGGAGGCTGTTTATTTGCGCTGATTGTTGTGGCCTCGAGGCGACGTCGTTGTCATCATTCAGCAGAAAAAAACTCACATTCTCAGCTGTTTTTATTCCTCTTGTTCACGTTGCCACAATATCCCTCCCCTGCTTTACAGGATTAGATTATTTTAGTGTGACATCCTCGGCTCTTTCTCTTTTAAAAGCTCTCTGGAGGAGGAGCGGTAAATCTGTGTTCTCTCATTCAACACTTGTGCCGTTTTGTGTTTAGACGCTCTTTGAACAATCTGACAGTGGGACAATCTGAACTTCAGCGCCAAAATCTGGAGGTGGGAGACGAATGAATACGCTTCTTAAGCAATTAGACTTCACTACGACGCACTGGCAACAACACACAACACAACAACAATCGACACATCACTTTTGTAAATGGATTTACCCTGAATTTATGGTTTACTGAGGACTGTATTGTTAGACTTACCTTAGTTTGACCTCAATGCAGCAAATACATGACTATCAGGTATTGTTATTTACTGTTTTATTGTGAAATGTCAGTGGTTTGCTTTTCTCGGCGACACACTCTAGTCTAATTTACTGCTATAGTCTCAAAATGAAGTAAAAATAGACCAAGAATAAACCGAAAGAGACCAACTCATGTCCAAAACCAAAGAGTACTAAGACGATATTAGACTTTTACGAATCAAGACCAAAATGAATGATACAATGGGATAGATTCCAAGGAACATTTATAAAAATCAGTCCAGACTCAAAGAGGTTAGTGTTGGTGAAGGAGTTAGAATCAGATTTTTTAAGTAAATATCAAATTATACAGGTTTTCAATCACCTCAGTTGGTCTTTACGTCCAATATCCGTTTTTCTCCATAGAACTTGCAGTAAATGCTCCAACTCCACAGAAAACCATCGATTTGTCTTGTCTTTGCAGAAGTGTGATGAACGAGTGATGATCAGATGGAGGATTAGTCAAACACAAGCTCTTTTTCTTCGTTTCTTTCTTCGCTGTCGCTCACAACTTTTATCTGAAACAGCTCCAAATGAAACTTTTGTAAATGTATGACGTGTTTAAGAAAAGACAAGGTGTTTTCACTGTAATTGGGTGGAGTTATCATAGTAAGAAAGGTAAATAACGTAATATGTAAGAGGAATAATCGGCAGAGCATCGTCGTTCACGTCCAGATTGCTTTTCTTTTAAGGTTTTCGAACAAAAATATAAGTATTGTAGAATAAAAGTGCACTGTCCATCATAAAACATGTTTCTCTAAGTCATTTCCTCTCACCTCTAATCCAGTGCATCAGTCCGCTAAATTTAATTAATAGACATGAAAACCCTCTTTAAGCTCCACTATATTAAGCTGCATCAAATCTGGACATAACACTGTAATGTTCACTAATAATAGATAAATATTTGGTCTGGATTCCATCTAAATTACATAAAAATATTAAAAAATACAAACATAAACTCAATTTTAATACATTCCCAAAACATTCCTATTGTTAATGTTAATATAACCACATTTTATGGACAAATATAAAACTCAAAAGATGATATAGAACATGTAGAGCGCATATTGATTAAATATAAGTGACACATTTAAGGTGTAGCACATAATCTAGCGTCAAAGCAAACATTTAATTTTTATCAACTCAGCTAATTTCTATGTACACAGTGAATCTAAAGCACACACTGATATTCTACAAAGACGTCATTGTTCTGTCCTCGTGATGTGTTTAACCTGAAGCTAATGTGTCAGTGTTGTCGGGTTTGGATCCACGTTCACACAGAACCGACCGAAATGATGTAGTGCCTATGCCAGACCAGCAGGGGGTAGGTTTTCTTTTGCTGTTTCTGCTCCTCTTCTTCGGTTTAACACGAGAGACGTAACGAAAACACCTCCTCGGTCGGATTCAGAGGTGTTTTCGTGGAGTGAGACGATAAAAAAGAGGCCAATCTGTGACAGAATCATTGCGGCTTTTGGGAAAACGCGTCAACTTGTTTGTTCAACAATCATTCTAAACTGTTTTGCTGGAGTTGGGTCGTTTCCTGTGTTTTTGCTGAAGCTTAAACCTAACCTTTCAATCTTATATTTGACCAAAAGACTCCTGATCGAATGTGTAAACAGCAAATGACCATTAAAACTGTGTCTCCATTGACATTTCCTGCAGGTTCCATCCGACCACTGCAGTGTGTTTCTGTTCTGGACTGATTTCCTTCAATCGAATGTAATCTTCCACTGATCCAGCGGCCGTCCTTGCTCCAGGTGGGCTCTGTTCTTCAGTGGGCTGTGTTTATGGACTCAAATGTCCGGAGGCTCCAGTGTTTTACATGTAACATCCCCGTGTGGTGTCAGAGGTCGGAGGAGGATGGGTTCACAAATCTATCAGATCCATAAAAAGCTGATTATACGAGCGGACAGCCCCGGGCCCGAGGAAACCTATCCGCACATGTATGTTTGATTCATTTACAGCAGAAACGCCGCTATCGACAGCTCGTAGATGCACCTATTGACCACGGGTCCCATCTGCTCGGGAAACGTTTAACGCCTTCGTGGAGCGGCGCCGGTGGGTTCAGGAGCCTCAGGTGGAAACGGATTTACATTTTGTGTGGGTTCAGGTTTAGTTTAACCTTTAGTCACGAGGCGAAGGTCCGGCTCCAGTTAACGTTCCACTAAATGCAGCATTTACTCGTAATAAATAAATAGTTATACTGATTGAAAGTCAGGGCCAAGGTACTGTGTTTTCTCAAGAATAGTTTCCTTTGCCTTAAGGCTTTCTATTCAAATGCAGGTTACATGTTTAACCCAGTTTGTATTGCACCAGTAAATGTTGCCAAATCAATAAAACAAAGGTAAAACTACACTTACATAAGATTAAGGCTGTGTTTGAGTCCCTAATCCCTCAGTTACTACACAGGGCTAACCTATAGTGGACTATACAATGTGCTCAATTAGTCAATTTTAGTCACTATTCAACTGGAAACTGAGTGCTTTACATTTGAGTCAATGGAAAAAACACACAAAAAAGGAAGGAATCAGGGTGTAGAGTATTTTAGAAGGAGTAGGACGTGGTTTTAGACAGAAAAACCTGTATTTTAGGACCTGATCTGCTAAAGAAGCACTAGCTGCCTCTAACAGAGACACCTTCTCTGTGTTTAGCATCCAACATTAATGTAGTTCATAAATGCTGTACGCCTTTAAGGATTTTAAAGAAGAAGAGTGTCCCTTTCCTTTTCCAGTTCTTATTTTGTCCTCTTTGTGTTAGTTCAAAGTAATGGATCTTATAAGGTTTCTTTCGGACTGATGCCTCGGATCAGTTCAGGTAAGTTTCCATTCACAAAACTAGTCAGAAGTTTCCCATAAAAACCTTTCTCACAGTGTTACTTCAGGCCTCTCTCTTTCCTTTTAACAGGAGTATATTACCCCAGCCCTGGCCTTACTCTGGCTCCCAGTCGGGTTCAGGGTCGGATTTAAATGTTTACTCTTTGTATTAAATGCTTTAATCTGTGGAACACACTCCCAGTGTTAATCAGATCTGCCCAGTCCTTAGATTTAAAACAAAAACACTTATTTTCTCTGGAGTTCAACCCTGCTCAGGATGGATGGCTTATACCACAGCTTTGACTGTATATTTATTTTGTTATTGTTCTTCTTTTCTGGTTTTATGGCTGCGTTCTTTTATTTCTATTTCGTAAACCTGTGCTTTATCTCTTGTACAGAACTTTGAGTTGACTGAGGTTGTTTTTAAACGTACTTTATTTTGAAAATAAACTTGACTTCACCAGAAAAAGCAGAGACTTGTCTGATTTTCCAAAAGGTGGAGCTAAACAGTGCAGTCTGTTGATTGGACGATAGACAATCCTCACTCGAGAAATCACGAAGAGAAGCGAAAAAAAACCCATTATTTATTGTGATAAGTGGTTATATTCCAAGAACCTGATGTAAAAGCCAGCCTCCATATTTGAAACATGTTCTGATTTACATAAACGTCTCATTTGTTTCATGTCAGCTCCAGTCGTCTTCTTCTTTCCGAGGCACAATCCTCACAGATGGAGTCGTAAATATTTCCCGGCCCTCGCTCTGAAAAGGTCAGTGTATATTCAAAACAACTGATGTGATTTACTGTTAAATTAAGACATGTTTTTTCTGCGCTTGAATCCGACGGAGAGAATACCTCTGAAACGGGCTCAGAGCCGTCCCGACCTTTTGCTTCGTGCCGTTATTACTCATTAGAGTGAAATGTTGTTTTCCGATTCACAAACAGCAGCCGCCTCCTCCTCGCTGATCAATTTACCGCTAAAACCTTTTCATATCCCGCTCGGGTTATTAATATTTCTGTGGATACAAATAAAAAGGGTCGGCGGCGTCGGAGGAAACAGACAGACGCGTTTCCCCGTTCATCTGTCGCCTGGTTTTTTTTTTTGCGCCGGATTAAATAAGCGATATTAAATCAGGACGAGCTGTTGGGTCCTGATGGCGGTTTTGTTTGGAGATGACGGCGGTCGGGGGGCTCCTCACCTCCAGGGAAATTAAAGTCACTTAGTATTGGAGCTGTCAGCGCCGCCGGGCCACCGTACAACAGCACAATACGCCGCAACAACCCAGCGCCGTCCTCCCAAAACCACTTACCCAGGTGGCTTTCAATTTGACGTGACGTTACAAAGAGAAGTGAGAAGGTGACGGGGTTTTTATGGGAAATTATCTATTGTCTGACTCGGTTTGAAAGAGAGCTTTTTGAAGGGGTTTATGCCGTTCTGAGCGTTTATATTTGCAGCGATGAGTCTGAGAGGTCTGTAAAAGCATTGTCTCACACTTCCAAAAAACATGAGCCTGAGCACACTTTCCTTTTGTATTCAACCTGACTTTATTACCTTCTATGGAGCTTTGTCGATCAGTGAGTGGAGCTGACAATAACACCACTGATAATCAGGCCTATTTTTGGATTAAATGTTGGCATTTGTCCAACTTTATTAATTCAATTCAATATTTACGATTGAATTAGAGCATCAATCCAAAAAGTATAGAATAGAGCAAGTTATTTAGTGCAAACATTATAAAAATATGAGTGTGAGGCACAGTTTGTAAAATTACATTAACAGCACGCAATAAACATTAGAAGTTATAAAAATAATGTGCAAATGTCCATTGACTTGAGCACTGTCTCTGTGGAACAAACAAAAGATGAAGTGTTAATGAATAGGTTGCACTAATCTTACAGAATACAAACACAGCCCAGTTCCTCCTCCAACCAGGCCGTACTCAAACTCAAACATGCCTTGCTTTTAAAGTCCATTCCCTGATTTTTTTTTTACTGTTTCATTTAGTTTTTCAGTGTAATCTCCTAAAGTTTATTGTAACAGGAATCATCTGAAAAAATGAGACCTTAAGACGTGATCTAGTCTTTATAATGAAGGATTTTAATAGATGAGAATGATCAGTCCACAGCAGGATTTTGTCCAATCACAGCTCACTTCAGGTAAAAAGGAGCGCTCCCATTGGTCGACACTGATGTCAACAACGAAGGAACAAGGAAATAAACCAAGGAAATGGGTTATTCTGTTGGAAATATGCCTATTTATAGAGAAACAGGAGCAAAGTAAACATAATTACAGGATCACTACAGTCTACGACGATAAAACTTCGATTTAATGTAACTTATTAATATTTTGTGGTAAAAACTGGTCTGGTTTTACCTTTTTTTAACAAAAGAAACCCACAAACCTCAATTTAAACGTGAAAACGCTGCTGAGATAAAGACCACAGTCCCAGGAGTTTTTTCTTTTCTTTTCTATACGTCGGAGTGACAGCGACAGCGGCGTAATCCCGGTCGTGTAATCGTGTTTGTTCCCTCCGGTTCGCAGCAGGAGAACGAGCCTCTCGCCGAACGGAGGAGTGTCCTAATAAGTGAGAAGACGGAGAAATGAAGGCTCGGTCGAGTGTGAAAAACACACTGTGTCCTGACTTCCCACACATCCCGGAAAAACTGGGAATTCTGGAAAATATGGGATAAAGTTGGCAAGTTTAGGACTTGGATAAATGGAAACTGACTGAATATTCTCAAGCTTTGTTTTAAAATGATGGCTTTCTGTTTTGTTATGACCCTTTTTCTACCTGTTTTTATTGCTTTGGATCATTTGGTCATTGTCAATACAACTCCTTTGTTTCAATTTAATACAGGAAATTACAACAAGAGCCCAGAATTTCAATTATGTATGAAAACTGCAAAAATCCCCTCATTTTGTCAACATTTTAGACTCTTTTAAAAAAAAGGTTAAGACTTTTGTTGAAGTTGTGTTAATTTGTGATGATGGTTGTAGAATTAATTAATTAACAGGTCACATGTCTGTTTACTTTTGTGTCTGTCCCAAAAAATGAAGAGGGTCAAGTTAAGAAGGAAGGGAAACCCAAAAGGAATAAAAGTGGAAATAAGTGTAAAAATACTGTATGTATCTGTGTTTGTGGTTTGTTGGTTCCATTGTTTTTAGTTTTAGTTGTCTTCTCCAGATCTGGGTCTCGGGGGCAGCAGTCTTTTTATGTTTTTTTCTCTTGGATTTCAGGAAAACTGTTTGAATTGTTTAATAAAGTCATTGTAACAGGAATAATCTGTGACAAAAACAAGACTTTAACACGTCATTTAGGCTTTATTCAGGATTTTAACAGATGTCAACCGGGAATGAATGGATAATACAAAGAAACGTGTTGGGGCTTAATACAACTTTTTTAAACGTCACAAATAAGAAAAATATGAATAGAGAAAAAGCAAAGTGAAACATGGATAAATATTGGCAATACCTCCCGATCACAGATCAATAGAGAGGGTTGTGTCTGGAAGTGCATCTGATTAAAAAAAAGAAGAGCATTTGGGCAAAAGGTAACATTTTATAATAACTCATGCAATAAAACAGTAATTAAGCATTAATAGATGTGTAATTAACGATGTATTATTTAATAAACATCATTTTTATGTTTAATTATACATGTTTGTGAATATTAAGTGATTATTAATTTTGTATTAACCCTTTGTAAATGATGAATTAAGGATTAATTAAGTTCAAAGTCAAAGATAATAACGAGAAGTGTTTAAGGTAAGCTCTAAACTTTAATTGGTTTTATTTATTTATTTATTTTTTAATAAATGAAAAGCAGGAAAGGTCCATATGAGGTTGTAGAAGTGAGTTGTGGAGCTGAAAAAACTAAAATGAAGTAGTGGATGTTTAACCTGGAAGTGGCAGATGTAAATTGTAAATGTTGAGCTTCTTTCTCGCCTCATTTTGATTTGTGTAATATCCCTGTCATTACACATAGATGTCTTCTGATAATTTCTTGGAAAGTCCCGACAATAATCTCCAGAAAACAGCGTGATCCCCGTTACGGAGAATTGAGAGGCGTCTCTTTATAACCCGAGCGTCTGGAGTCCCGCGGTTCGTCTGTTTATCTTCACAGTGAGACAGAGACGGCTTAAATGAACTCGAATGATGGAAATGGAGCCTCCTGAAGCTAAATGAGTCTCTGAAGGAGACGCAGGTTTAACACAGGTTTAGCTTCAAAACCACCACGTGCTGTGTGTGGGTCAAAGGTGTTAAGTGTCCTGTAATTACTCTGAACTGGTTTAGACTTAGACCTGACCTCTCACACTGTATCTAATGCCCCTGCTGGCAACTCATGGTACTGCAATAACAATAAAAATTCAAAATACTTGAAAAATATTTAGCAAATTGACACTTTTTATTAACTAGGACCACACTTTTCTTCATATTCTTTGCAAAGACCTTAAAGTATTCAAACCTTTTAGATATTTTTGTATCTATAGCTGCAAAAAAAAATGGTTTAAATCCCATCTTTGACCCATTTATCCATGTCATTTCCCTTTTTATCCTATATTTCTATGCCACTAGATGATGATAAATCCAGGAATAAAGCAAGACCCAGATTAAATAAAGACTGATTCAAGACTGACTCCAACTAAACAAAGACAAAACCAGGATTAGAACAAGAATAAACCAGGACTAAACCAAGAATATATGAGGATTCAGAGCTAAAACAAGAACTAAACCAGAACAAAAGCAAGACTAAAGTAATACAAAGTTAAAATAGGAATAAACTAGAACTAAATCATGACTAAAGTCAGACCTAATCCAAGACTTCAAATTAGGAGTCAAGTTTAAACTCAAAGCATTTACAGCACTTTGGGCAGCACTGATTATTTTAAATAAAACTAAACCCAGAGTTAAACCAAAGACTATTCAAGTAATATTGAACAACAAATTAAATATATAAAGTTCAAGACTAAAGTCAGGATTAAAAGAAGAACCTAAACCATCATTAGAGTCGCCCTAAACCAGGATTAAACCAGGACTAAATCAGATCAGGCTTAAATCAAAACTATACCTAGAATTAAAACAAGACTAAACCATAATTAAGGTCAGAACTAATCCAAGAACTAAACCTGGACTGAACTAAAACTAAACCCAGGATCAAATTTAGACTAAACCAGGACTAAACAAAGACTAAATCATTCCTAAATCTTGGACTAAACCAGGGTCAACTTGAAATGAAACCTAGGATTAAACCCAGATCCAACCAACAAGTTATAAACATGTAAAAACTAAATATCATAATGTAATATTTATTGTGTTTCACTGAGAGCTCATTTGTTTAAATCCAGTTTTAATACAGACTTTTTAGACTCAAATGAACATGTCCACTTCACTCGGGCGTGAAATAGTTGTGATAATAATGTAGGAAAAATAAGAGCTAGACTTGTGCATAACTAAAGAAATTCTCATTAATGATTATTTTATTCATCTCTCATTTGCCGAGGATTTTCAAAACCCCTGGACTTTACACCAGAGACCGAGTCCTCATCTTCTTCTGCAGCCTTTTAGTTTGAGATAATAAGCTCTGGGGTTAGATCCTGCTTTGGCTTAAACTTTATTAAATAATTTTAGCCGTAGACATTGATGTAACATTATGGCTCATTAATGGAGGACCAGTGGTTTTAGCTGCTCCCTGAGGACGACTCGTGCGGCTGTCGACCTCTTGAACTCTCCTTTATCTGAACACGCTCGCTGCAGCAAAGACCTCAGTGCAGGAGATCATTAGGACTTAGCGCCGCTTTTATCAGCGCTGACTTTTCCAGCTGTGAAAACTTAGCGACTTTTAAAAGAGAGAAGAGTATTAGAGCTTTAGTCGATCAACAGTGAAATCTGAATCAGCAAAATAAAGACAAAGGTGTCACAAGGCGGATAAATCAAATAGTTTATTGTAAAAACAGTCTTTCTGATCCATCTCCTGTTTATTCTAAGGGATTGTAATAGATGAGAACCTCTATTCAGGAACAGAAAACCTTGGAGCGCTCCCATTGGTCGACACTTGTCACATGACGTTCCAGGAAGTTTAATAGCTGCAGATAAAGTGTATTTTCAGCTGAATATGTCTTTTAACAGAGAAACAGCTGAAAAAAGAAAAGCATCAACAGAGAAAAGGGAGGCAACGTAAAACACAGATAAATACTGTCAATTCAATCACGTAATGTTTAACGAGGAGGAGATAATTGTCGTCCTGACGCTGAAGTCACAGCTAAGCTAACGCTAAACTCTAAACTTCAGTGAAATGGTTTGAATTTTGGAGGAAAAATTGGTCTGGTTTTTATTTATTTATTTATTTTTAATAAAAGAGAAGCAGGAGAGAAGAAAGACCAGGTCAAGGCCAAAATGTGGACAAATAGAAAGAGCCGGTAACATCAGAAAAAGAAAAAAAAAACATCAAACATATTCTGACCTTTGGATTGAACAGTGAATGGAGAAAACAGAAAAAATAGTGCATGATAATAACAAATACAGCAGAACAACCAGCTGTGTACCATTAAACCAACTGCACATTTATGTCAAATATAACTTAAGTAACACAGCACAGTCAGAAGCTACTGTTTGTTATAGTTGGTCGTAGCCTGCTCTGTGTTAGTTTTGTGCATCAGCAGCTCGACAGACACAGTCACAGTTTCTACAGGAACATGGCTTTCTCTAAACCAGGAGCTCCGTTTAACAGTTTCTCAAACCTGAATATGAAGCTTAGATGTACAAAAAAAACAAAAACAACAAAACTGATTACATGAATGTGCTCAATGACAATTCTTTACCCAATCAACAGACTGTGTGTTATCTACCTTGATTATTATTATTATATCTTTGTAGATTTAGAAATATGTTTACTTGATCAAAACTAGATGGAACTGTTTCATGGGGAAAAAAAGCAAAGTAAAAGGGGTTATACTGAACTAAAAAACACAATGGGCTTTAAAAAAGAGAAGCAAACATCACTGGAGCAAAACTAACAAAAGGAAAAGGAGAAATGGGGCAAGTATTATTGATAATATGAAAAGGGCAGTATGCAGTGAAAAAAACCCTGAATATGGAATGTGTTGCTTTTGTTACAACATCCTTTTTATTTTTTCTGCAAACTTCAAAGTTGTTTCCAGATTTCTGCTCATTCAGTCGCTGCAAAGAAGTGGCCCGACTTAAGTCTTTTTGGGAAAATTAAAACATGTAAAACATGTATTAAATGTCAAAAACTAAATGAGTTTGACTTTTAAATTAAGTCTAAACATCTTGTCAAAGTCAGATTAATGAAAGCTAATGAACCTCTAAATAAACCCCGCCCCTTCCTCGTCTGGAGTCACCGAGGAACGCGTTTGTTAATTTACTTTTCTCTCAAAGGTCGAGAGTTATTTTCGGAGTTTGGGGTTTGACTCGTTTGTCCGATCGACCTCAGCCGATCAGATTTTCCTCTCCTTCGCCGTCGGCGCCGCGTGCCCCATTTACACCACGTTTAATACCTGACAAGCCCCATTAAAGGCTCTTTAATGAAGTGTGCGTCGTTAACTCAAACTCTGGCAGCTCCGGCGCTAATTGGAGCTTAAACGGCAGAAACACCTCGTTTAATAAGTCTGGTCTCGTTATTAACTTCCATCAAACGTTATGTCAACGCCGTCAAACGTGTCCGGATTTAAATACATTAACGACAACCAACAATTAGTGCATAATGCTTTCACATAATGGAAACTTGAACGGCAGTCATCACGGAACAATAGATTTACGTAATATAAAACTAAATGAAACAAACTTTTGAAATGTTGGAAACTGCAGGAAGCTAATTAATCTTTGTTGTTGCACTAGTTTTCTCCGTTTTCGGGCCTCAGTCTTTCATTTCTTTAGATTTGGAAATGTTTGAAGCAACGTAAATGTGTTGTTTTTAATCCAAGCAGCTGATTCAGACAAAAAACTGTTTATTTGAGTAGGTTTTGAGCTACACTGAAGTTTACATGGAGTATTTTCCTCCTACTTTATGTTTAATAAATCAAAATGACTTTCTCTATTGGTTCATAAACTAAATGCTTAATAAAGTATGTCAAGTGCATTTCAGTTTCTCTGGAATAAATGGTAAAGCACAGTTGTTTGGAGAAATATTTTTATGATAAAACATTAATAAATGGATGAATATGTTTTTACCTTTGATTTCTGTCGAATGGTAAAACTGCACAATGTGGTTTGAAAATGTAAATAAAGTAAATACTGACATAAAACAGAGAATGTGTTGTTCTTGTGATAAACATTAAACATTATATTTAAAAAGAAAAGGTGCTAAATGTATGTTTCTGAGTCTTTTGAGAACAATGCTGGTGTTTATTCTCAGTTTGAAGAGTTAGAAAGTTTAAAACACTGCTTCTATTCACTGCCTTGTCTTTGGGAACCACTTATTGGCTTTTGCTATTATAATACTGGGATGTATAAATAAAACGCATTAAACATTACCAAACCTTGTGACTTTAAACAGTGAGTCCCTAAACTAGAGCAGATTTACACGTTACGTTTTTTTGATTAATAGTTGACAACACATTCAGGTTTATATAAGTTTACTTCCAATCAGATTAATATCTCACACAGAAACACAGCTTTTGTGTTTCTTGTGTGACTTTCTTTCATTTTTTTGTCCCGTCTCAGACTCTCCTCCAACAGCAGCAGTAACCTTTCCTGCTTCTTTTATGTAAAAATGTTAAAACCGAAATAATGTTCTCCAAAATACTAATATGTTCCAGTAAATTAAAGTTTAGAGCTGACCTCAAACTTTTAAACTGCGTCAAAGCATCACCAACATTTATCCATGTTTCATTTGCTCCCGTTTCTCTATTTTTATCTTTTTTGAACCGTTTCTCTCTAAAATAAGACGTATTTCCAACAGAATAACCCATTTCCTTGGTTTATTTCCTTGTTCCTTCGTTGTTGACATCAGTGTCGACCAATGGGAGCGCTCCTTTTTACCTGAAGTGAGCTGTGATTGGACAAAATCCTGCTGTGGACTGATCATTCTCATCTATTAAAATCCTTCATTATAAAGACTAGATCACGTCTTAAGGTGTATTTAATTTGTTTTCTCCATAAATGCATAAATAACACGTCTGTTTTTGTTGCTGTAATGGGTTTTCTTCTTTTCAATGGCGTTGTTTGTGTAAGATTCATTTTTGCAGCAGCTTTATGTGGATTTATTGAACGGTTTATGTAACACTCACCTTCTTATTGATTAAACCTTACACAACTCTGATATAGATGAAAGGTCCTGAGGGAACATTTCATTGAATATTTAATGTACTAATATCATAAAAGGAGCAGTAATCATCAGAAAACATCGTCTCAAACCTGTATCAATGCTTCTTGGTGAAAGCATCCGTCGCTTTGAAGCCGTGAACTCTGACCCCTGCTCCTCCCTCGGAGCCGCTGACCTGTTTGTTGTGGCGTCCCGTACGTTGGTTCTAATGACCTGCCTGAGCGTGCGCTGTTATAAAACTGCCCCGAGCCCGATCAAGGTCTGCTGCCGGTCGCACATTTGCTCCGTTTGTTATCCTCGCTCACACGCTCCGGTTTCCCGCCGGGACACGAGGCATAAATGCATCACAAGCAGCAGTTGTTGTTGTTGTTGAGGTCACATCAGCAAGTTTACATTGTGCTTACAGCAGATTAACACGAGTAATCAGGAAGCTGCGGGGCCATCTGTGGAGTGTACGAGGTTTGAGACCCAGCTTCCACTTCACGTTCTGTTTAATAAATAATAATATTACAGTTTAAGGACAGTAAAAACAGTCTTAAAATCAAGTTTTTGTCACGTAAAAGAGACCAGGACTTGATATTTTGTTTTATTAAAGCCAACAAACTGTGATTTTTATTTAAATTTACACAAACTCTATGTGGACCTTCAGCTTTATAATTACATTTTTAGTTTATTTAGTATTTAGTGTCTTATATTGCAACAATAATGTAATATTTTTAGTGCAAACAGCTGAACATGAAGCTTTATTTGCTCATTTCAGCTGAAGTTTTTGCCTCTGGGCTGATTTTTCTGAACAATAAAATGAAATATTCAGTGAGAAAGCAGTATTGTGCTAAAAGCCATGTTGATCCTTTTACTATTCATCGATAATGATCACTTTGAGAGACTCAGAACTAGACAAGATGCAAATGCACTGCGATATAATTGGTGTCACACATTTGTGATTTCTATGTCATTTACACCTCTACATAAAGTTTATATTAATGTATTATTCTGGATCAGATTGCACTAAGACACACCTGGGCCCTGTTCTACGAAGCTGGATTTAGAGGTTAGTGAGTTCTGGGTTTACACTGGGTTTTCACTTTCTACTGAGTTAGAGCAGAATCCTTTCAGAGGCTGAAGATGGTGACATTTGGAAGCTTTTATTACATCTTCATTTGAGTTTTACAAAAGTTATCACACAAAGAATAATTTCTTTCTTTTATGGAAACAGGTTTTAGTTGAGTTTGAGCAGGTTTTAGATGGATTTGGAGAGGTTTTAGATGGATTTGGACAGGTTTTAGTCAGATTTCAACAGGTTTTTGTCAGATTTCAACAGGTTTTAGTTGGAACTGAACAAGTTTTCGATGGATTTCAACAGCTTTTAGTCAGATTTGAACAGGTTTTAGTTGGATCTGAACAGGTTTTAGTCAGATCTGAACAGGTTTTAGTCAGATCTGAACAGATTTTAGTTACTCATCTTTGTTGCAAAAATCAAATCCATCGAAAACCTGTTCAACTTCAATGAATAAAACCTAATGCCAGAAATATCACCTTCTAAATGTTTTGAAAAGCCTCATAAAACACTGCAAAAGGCACAAAAAGTCAAGTGTTTTTAAAAACATAGCCTCCACTTTTCTGTTGTCAGTCTTTATCTCTTTGTTGCGTTCACTCAGTCTCTGCTGCTGCTCGTTTTGCTCTAGTTTAGAGTAATTTCCTGTTTTTCCTCGCGTTAAATCGCTCACACGCGTCGCTGTGATGGTCGTTTAGCTCCAACTGTTTCACACGGCGCTCTCTCAGCTCCACGGAAAAACCAGGATTAACTCTGGAGTCCATAACCCTCTTCCTGATCCACTGATCCAGTCCGGGATCGTTGTAAACTCTCAGATCTGGGCTAAGTTCTACAAGCTCCAGCTTAGTCGGACTAGAGCTGGACGAGGATTCTTTAAAGCACTTAATTCTTCATTTACAAAGCATTACACACACTTTAATTGTTGTGTTTTCCACCAGTCACAGTATTTAAAGCCCAAACTTTCACTGAGTGCTAAAGCCTTCTGAATATGGGTGAGTTATTTAGTTTCACCGTTTGGATTCTAAATGTGGAGTCTGTGGAATAAATGGAGCAGGTCATGTGTCATTATTCACCATTATTCATTCAGTGACCACACTCAGAGCCGGGGTCTGGCAAAGAGAGGCTCCACCGCAAATGTAATTAACCAGAAACTGTGGCACATATGTTTTAAATCTGAACTTTTAGATGTCAGCTGTCGGTTTACAAAGTCCTAACGATGAGTAAAAGCAGATCACAGCGGCTCGTCGGTGAAGTAAATAGAGGATAAATACAAGAAATCACAGTTTTGTTGAAGATGAATTGTTCAAATCCTTGTGAATCCTGCACACACACAATCACAAGACAAGTTCTGGATTTGACGCTGGATTTTGGTCTTGGTTTTGTTTAAAAAATCTAAATTCTGGTTTATTTCTCTGCTTTAGTTTTGTGACTGGTTTCTCATAATTAAACTTCAACATAATCATAATCATTAGTATAGTCTGAAATAGGGCTGAGTGACTATTTTGAATATTGCTATAACAACATGACGTAGTAACAACATAGCTGCGTTATTTGGAGAAAAGTTGAACTGATTTAGAAAATATAAAGAAATACAAGGCTCTGGTTTAACTTCCACTCGTCAAAACAGGAGCTAAATCAATATTAAAGACTTTACTAAAACCAGGACTAAACAGCTCTAAACTAAGACTAAATGTAGGAATGGACTTTTTATTTAGATCCATCATAGTTTGATTCAAGGCTTTGTTTTGACAATGTTTTAGAGACAAAAATAAATGTGCATCACATGGAAGATCATAACGTTATCAATAATATTGTAATATAAATGAATAAATTTGTAATATACTGTGCAGCCCTTTTCTGAATCCATCTAACCTAAAGACATATTCAAGACAAGGTTTTGACCAATGCACTGTATTATTTTATTTATTTTTCAATTGTTATCTCTTTTTCTTTTTTTAAATGTTTTTTTATCTATTTATTTTTCTACTTTGTTATTATTATTATTATTATTTTTTTTTAAATTATTATTATTATTTTTTATTATAACTATTGTTTATTTATTATTTGTTATTACCATTCATACTAAACTTACTAAACTTCTCATTTGTTGTATCTAAAAGAAAATTAAGAAACAATTCCAGTCATTAAAAAAAAAGAAAAGAAAAGGTTTCAGTTCTGAATATAAACCTTGTTGAAGCCTTTTCTTGATCCTCTAACCTCTTCGTGCCACTTTTCCTAACCTCTACCGAACCCTTTTACGAGTCTTAACTCAGACTCGGACTGTTTTTTGTTTTAAAACAGCTCCTGTCTTCTCTCAATAATGCACCCTGCAGCGGTCTTGGTCTGAACATGAAGCAGATAATGTATTCTTGCAAATTGAATAAAATGCACCTATTCTAAGTAGACCGCAAAATTAAATCACAAATCCACAAATGAGCAGAACAGAGGGCCTTTAAAAGCATCATTTTGTGCATATTCATTGATTTCATGAATATTCGAGTAAATGACCAAGAGAATACACACACGGCCATTATTAACAGGCCGTTCATCTCGTATTTAATCAAATAAATGTGCACACCGCAGGCATATGTAAATGTATTCGCTCAGCTGTATAGAGCCGCGCTTATTCCCCGTCGACGTGGCCAAATTAAACAGCAGATAAATTAAAACGGCAGAGCTAAACACACTTCAGCAGCTCCAGCCTTAAACCCTGACCTCTTTAGAAACACACATTGTTTTTTTTCTTGAGGCAGGAGTCATCAGATTTTTTTAAAGGTATAACATCTTCCCCTTTTTATAAATACAAGACTTGTATCGGTTACTGTTAAAGATAAAAGTGCGGATCTCGGAGCGTCGGCGGTGTCTGAGGTCGCCGGGACGCTCTTTGGAAAATGGCTCACGACCTTTAAAAGTATGCAAAGTGAGCAGAGCTGTCGGGTTCACAGAGCCTTGAGGTGAACGTGTGAAGATGTACTGTCCTGCCACGAGCCGAGGGAGGGGCGCCGCTTTATTTAGCAGCAGCAGTTTATTACCCGTCATCAAATCCCCCTCTGAAAACGGTAAAGCGCTGACGGTGCAGGAACGCGAGGAGACCCAAATAAGCTCAATCAAGGCAATATTTTACCCGCTCACGAGCCGCGGGTCGGGTCGGAGTGCCGCGTTCTCCTCCGTTTTCCCGACAGGAGGCCATTTTTCAGCGCGTTCTCGCGTTCGACCGGGGCCCGACCTCCGAAGGGTCACCCGTGTCCCGCGGAGGCCGGGCGTTCGGGGGGCTCGGTGCCTTTGGAAGAACCAGGACGTCTCTTCTGTCCGAGCCGTCCCTCAGAGACGAGGATTTACTCTCGTAGTAAAACTGGAGGTTATTTTGGAATAAAGCTGAGCAGGTCTTGGAGAAAATGTTGAATTGCAAATACACACGAAAGATAAGGTCAGTTTTAAAGAAGAAATGTGTGAATTCAACTTTTAAACTGTATACTCAACAAAAATAAAACAATCTGGTCACATGACGGAAACTGAACAATTCCACCGTGTCTTACTACATTTAAGAAATATTTTTAAACATTTCTTTTTAGAGAAGCATTTGATATTACCTCATTTTAGTCTGTTATTTACTGTTATTAATTTTTTAAATATTATTATTGTTTTATTTGGATGATTTTAACATTTTAATTTCTTTTTTTTAGTTTATTTTATTGATGTGGATTTTATTCTTTCAGTGTAAAGCCCTGTACTTCTCTGTGGTGACCTGTGGATGGGGATGAGCTGAAAGGCACTTATTTACTTTTTTATGGTTTTGTATTGGGACATTTTTGCTTTTAATTGTGTTTTTATCTTTTGTTTGTTTGTTTGTTTGTTTGTTTGTTGACATTTAAGACCAGTGGTGTCAAACTCAAAGTGGTGAGGGGCCACACTAGAAAATAAGAATCATTTCAGGGGCCAAAGACTGTGACAAATCCAACAAAAACTGGCTCAAATCCAATTGAAACCTATTCAAATCCAACTGAAACATGTTCAAATCCAAATAAAACCTGTTCAAATCCAACTGAAACATGTTCAAATCCAACTAAAACCTGTTCAAATCCAACTGAAACATGTTCAAATCCAACTAAAACCTGTTCAAATCCAACTGAAACATGTTCAAATCCAACTAAAACCTGTTCAAATCCAACTAAAACATGTTCAAATCCAACTAAAACCTGTTCAAATCCAACTGAAACATGTTCAAATCCAACTAAAACCTGTTCAAATCCAACTGAAACATGTTCAAATCCAACTGAAACATGTTCTAATCCAACTAAAACATTCAAATCCAACTAAATCTGGCTCAAATCCAACTAAAACCTGTTTCAATCCAAAATACACCGGTTCAAATCCAACTAAACCAGTTCCAATTCAAATAAAACCTCTTCAAATCCAACTAAAACCTGTTCAAATCCAACTAAAACCTGTTCAAATCCAACTAAACCTGTTAAGTCCATATAAAACCTTGAGTTTGATGTAATTATTGGTTCCATTGTTTTCAATACTTGATGTTATTGTTGCAGTGTTATCTCTATTTATATATTGTGTGGCTGTGTATTTAGTATTTTAAATAATACTACTTTTTTTGTACATTGTTTATGCTTTACTCCAGTTTAGACATGAGCTAAAGTGCCTTATTGTTTCTCTGTTAGAGGCACCGTTGGGTAAGAGCTCATTTAAGAACATTATTTGTTGTTAAAGGAACCAGGATGTTACAGAACAAAGCAGAAGAAACAGAGAAGCTTCTTAAAATGGGATGTGTGTCATGATCGTTTATTTCTAATGCCGTCCTGTCTGATTTACACGGCCCGTTGTTGTGAACAAGTTTAACCTGTGTCTCGTGTCGTCGCTGCTCTCGAACCGCTTCATTTGTCACTTTCTGAGCTCGGGGCAAAACCCTGCAGCGCTCGGAGAGTCCAAAACCAGGCCAGAGCAGGTTCCAGTCGGCATGTGGCCCGTTACATTGTCATTTTCCACTCTGATGGGTTTAAGCATCTCACACACCGCACAAGAAGCTTAAATTTAGGGACGGCTGCCTCGGAGGAAGCCATGCGACACAGTGGAACAGCGAGGGAGCGTATTACTGTAATAACTATGCATTAACACATAATTAGGCGGTATTAAACGTTAGATTTATGGAGCTATGGCCATTACCGCTGGCCGTACAAGATGTCTGCCACCACTCCTGAGGTAATTGCACATAAAGAAAGGTACTTAAGGGCTTTGAATCTAATAAACCAACAAGTGCTAAACAGAAAGGCCAAAATAATACAGTTAGCACACAGATTATTGCATAATGATCTAATAAGGTCTGATAGGAAAGTTCCATTTAAAAAGGTCAGCTTAATGTTAATCACTGAACCTACATTAAGGTAATATATTGTCATTATAGAGATAGATATTCCATAAATGCATATTAAAAAAGGAACACAGAAATATGAAATGGGTGTAGCTTCTTAATATTCTTGTTTAATCTGCAAATGATCTGAGTAAAACTGAAGACCATCAATTCTAGTTCGATAATAGTTTATTGTAAAATCAATCATTTGTGAAAAAACAGTCTTTCTGATCCATCTCCTGTTTATTGTAAGTGATTGTAATAGATGAGAAACTCTATTCAGGAACAGAAAACCTTGGAGCGCTCCCATTGGTCGACACTTGTCACATGACGTTCCAGGAAGTTTAATAGCTGCAGATAAAGTGTATTTTCAGCTGAATATGTCTTTTAACAGAGAAACAGCTGAAAAAAGAAAAGCATCAACAGAGAAAAGGGAGACAACGTAAAACACAGATAAATACTGTCAATTCAATCACGTAATGTTTAACGAGGAGGAGATAATTGTCGTCCTGACGCTGAAGTCACAGCTAAGCTAACGCTAAACGCTAAACTTCAGTTTGGTCAAATGGATTAGTATTTTGGAGGAAAAACTGGTCTGGTTTTATTTTTTAATAAAAAAGAAGCAGGAGAGGTCTCTAGACTGATTTTGGAGGAAAGACAAAAAAGAAAATCAGGTGGATCTTTAAAAACATGAGGCCAACTCTAATGTGTCTGATATTTTAACTTTTCATATAAATGAGCGATGCCCAGCCTTTTCCGCAGTAAGTTTTGATGCTTCTGATACAAAATCCAACGGAGTGTTTATATTATTTCACATAAATACATCTGTACAGCGCTGCTTTACATGCAACAAGATCAATGTCGAGACAGACGTTCCTGCATAAATAAGGGACATATGAACTTTCAGTATTGACTACAGCACTAGTCTTTCTCTGGAGAATAACCACTAAACTGTCGCTGGGTTTGGGTCGATATAAAGTGTCTCTTCAGTCTCCAAACTCCCCAAAGCAGTGCTCCTCCAGTTGTTTCCACTCCAGGCTTGCAGCACGAGGTCCAGAGATCGATGCCTGGTCTGGAACAGGTTTTTCTGTGGAGTTTGGAGTGTTTAATTTAGCTTAAAAGACAATAGTAACTGTGCGATGATAAACTGGCTCCTCTAGAGTAACACACAGGGCACCGTCTTTGTGATTTCTTTCATGTTTTGCTGATGCTCCAACATCACAGGCCTGGTTTTCACTCATCTTCTCATTAAAAAGTTGGGAGCAGTGTTTGACTCAGTAATGGGCCTCCTGCCGATGTTTAACCACGACTGCTTTTGTAACAACGCGCCGCTGTGTTGTCACTTTCCCCATTCATCCTCTTTTTTCCGGCTTCACCTTGGAGAATTCCCAAAACGTTGTTCGCCGCTTTTGTTCGACACAAAACCTCCACTTTCCTTTTTTTTTTCCAACATATTCCCTGTGATTGTGGAATTGTGTATCTCAAAGTACTGCAGGCAAAGGCATTTCCATCCGAACATGAGAGCGCACAAAAGCAGCAATTGTTGGGAGTCTAATGGGAGCGTTAAGCACGGCAGCGCAGCCATCTTTTATCTTGGGTATTTACTGTTAGAACCAGCAGGATTTTGGAAGCAGAGGGGAAAAAAAACACTCTTTTTTCCAATTTTTTTTTTTGATCCGTGCTGCGTAGCTTTGCCTTTCATCTTCGGGTGCTCTTAACTAAACGGTGCTGCGTTTGCAGAGAATCAAAGGCAATGATTAGAAAGAAAGTACTTGCCAAGGTTTGAGGGGAGTAAAAGCAAGAAGGATATATATGAGAAGTAACAACATAAAACGTGGATGAAATTGTTGAAGAAAGTTAAATTTACAATCTCCACAAAGTTGTGTGCGCCGCAGGAGCTCGGGCCTCCAGCAGCTCCTCTCATCGCCAGCAGAATAATCCTTTCTTTGTTCACAAAAACTCAATTGTTGACTTTAAAAAAGCAGCGTGTTATTCCACCATTTCAGCATCTGTAAAAGCCTCCAGCGCCGTGTGTCTGTTTGTTCTTTCTGCACGTTTTTCTTTGTGTGTTGTGACTGATATCTATTCACCGCGAGCAGAAATGAAGGGTGCGTTCACTTGTTTTCTTCTGTTAAAACATCTCAGGTGCAGCTCTATTGAAATGTAATTGTCATGTGAATAAGAGGTTGTGAGCAGGACTGTCACAAAATGATCAAAAACACACACCTGACAGCTTCCTGAGGGCACAAAGAGTGTTGTGTGTGAATAAAGGGAATAGATAAGTCCTTTTGATGACCAACGGTGAGAAGAAAAGCTTGTTCAGGGCTAAAAGACGTCGAGGGGAACTGAATAATATCTGAAATTCATCAGGATAATGGGATGAATGTGAGTGTGAATCCTTTTTTTTTGCCATGTTTGCTTCTCTGTCAGGTCTGGTAAGTGTACAGTAGCTTTAGAAAAACTACATTCATTCTCTTCTTCAAAGAAACTGTGGATCCTGGACAATGACCTGTAGGTCTCAGGGCTGACAACCATTTATTCTTATATTCACATTGACATTAGGGACACTTTCGACTGGCCATTTGAACTATAAATGTGTGTTTTGGGCGTTGGGAGGAAGCCGGAGCGCTCGGAGGAAACAAAACAAGTTCACCTTATCCTCGTCCTGTTTATGAACACAGAAATAACACTGATTTGTTCTGTTCTTTACTGAATAAAAACAGTGCATTAAACATTCTGTGGGACTCAAAAACAAAATACATCACCAAAGGCACTGCTGCCTAACCATAGGTCCTGGTCCTGGTCCTGGTCTGGTCCTGGTCTGGTCCTGGTCTGGTCCTGGTCCTGGTCTGGTCCTGGTCCTGGTCCTGGTCCTGGTCCTGGTCCTGGTCCTGGTCCTGGTCTGGTCCTGGTCTGTTCAAATAATCCAGTAAATCCATGTCTTTTTGTATTCATTAGCGAGCTCTAATCTCACAGAGGTCTGTTTTTTTATGCCACACATGTTAAACTCAAGGCCCTGGGGCCAAATGTGGCCCTTTGCAATGTTTTTTATGGCCCTTCAATGCATTTGGTACAGTACTATTAATGGGACTTTACAAAAGGCACTGAACTATTCTAAAGATATGGAATAGGGAACAATAGTTTTTTTTTTTATTTTAACAGGTTTTAGTCGGATTTGAGCCAGTTTTTGTTGGATTTCTCACCGTGTTCGGCCCCTGAAATGACTCTTATTCACTGGTGTGGCCCCTCACTACTTTGAGTTTGACCCCTGTTTTATGCATTAGCCTCGCAGCTTCAGATTTTGTTGAAAACAGATTTAACGAAGTCAGTCAAGTCAGTAAACTCGTTAACCTTCAACAGGAAACAGTCACAGGTCAGAGTTCAACTCCAGGCCCGGCATGTTCTCCTTGAGCTGGGTGGGTTTCCTCCAGGTACTCTGATTTCACCCACTAATATCTAAACATGCTGGGTGCCCCCTACTGGTGGCAGCCAACTATACATTTCCTCATTGGGATAATAAAAGGATAATTCAATCAGAAAAATAAATAAAGCATGAATCACGTCAGGTTCAGGCGTTCGAAATCATTCAGATTGAGCTCCAAGTTTCTGTTTACTTTATTGTGTTTATGTTTTTAGTAAATCCCTTTGTGAAATAAATATGTGAATATTATTGTTTTGGTTTTGCGTGAATTAACTGAGGATAGACCCCATCACGACAAGGACAAGAGATAATGGATGCATTAATGAATAAATGGATTAACTAGACAAGTTTACCTTGAGACAGCCATGTTACTAACATTTACAACAGATACTGAACCCCTTCTTCTGATTTAAGCTAATGACATTCACATTTACACCCATTTAATCATATTTCAGACTCCAGTGTTGCCTGCTCAGATCCAGAAGCTCTCCTGCAGCTCTGGGTCGAGTCAATTTTCCCCGTTCGTTTCATTTTTGAAATCTCAATCTCTTGACCCAGAAACGACCCAAACAACCCTTTACAGTGGGTTACAGTCGGCTTCGTCCCGCTCATGCTTCCGATAAGGCTGCGATTACACGGCTAAGTGCTGGAGCGGTAGCGTGAAGGAGCCCCCAACCTGAGGCGAGCTTTAGCTGAATGTCAATGGGGATCGGGGGCATTAATGCGGGCCGCGGGGGGTCGAAGCAGAAGGTCAAAGATTTAGCGAGTCAAACCTTGCCGTGTGTGAGAGAAAAGACGAGCGGGCGATGCCGAAGTGCCGTTTCCCTCCCGGCGCTGCCCCCCTTGATGCTAATCCCCCCCAAAGCTGTTTCTGGCGAGGATTAGTGCCAGCGAGAACAAGGCTTAGAGTTCTCCGCCGGGTCGAGATGAGAAATCGAATACAGGTGCTTCTGGAGCGCGATGACTTTCTCTGTGCAATATCATGCGGCGGGGAAGTGCTGCAGCTGCGAGCACATCCTTCAGGGCGATATTTGTGGGAATTCAGGCCAATGCTGACTCGAGCAGAACAGAGGAAAAGAAAGCAGTGAAGGCTCAGTGGAGGCTCTAACCCAGAAATCACAAAGTTCTTCTGTTTCAGAGTGTTCACACTGACGACGGATTTGGAGTTTTAGTTTTGATTCCTGACACACATCGGTTTGTATTTGTTTTGTAGCTTGATATGAATGATTTAAATTAAGGAAATGGATGATGAATCAGTTTTCTGTGAAGGATACAACAGGAATTAAGCTAAAGATTAAATCAAAATCGTTTAAAAGCGTCATGTGACACCATTCGAGCGATTGATCGTCAGGTTTACTCTCATCTTTTACCTGAAACAAACACCTCTGAGATATTTCATTTAAACAGACTCTGAATCTATTTTCTGCCAGTGTTTATCAAACTGTGGCTTCGACCTCAGATCCATCAGTGCCTGCTCCTGGTCACGACCTCTGACCCCAGGTTTTGTGAGTAAAACATGAAACTGTCTAAACCGTGTGAATGACAGATGTATTTGAAAAAAGAAAGAACCTGTCGCTAAGTGTACTTTAAAACCTTCAAAAATGACAAATTGATCCAAATCATCCAAGAGAAATGTGTTTCTTTTTATCAATGCAGTCTAGACTTTTAAATATCATCGATCCATGTTAAAGTGAAAATACACTGTCTCTGCTCATATTTTCACGTGTCACTGTTTCTATAAAGTGAACCAAAGTGATCACCAAATGAGGCTTTGTTTGTTTGTAATCATCTAGTTTTTAGAAGAACTTTTGTTGAGTTTTAATGCATTGTCCACTTGCTTTTGAGATAAACTGGAGACGATGTGAACCCAGACTTTAAAAATCTGGAGTCTAATAAAGAAAGTAAGAACATTTACAGAGTCTCTAACGTTGATTCTACACTACTCTCGGCAGACGACAGGTTTGAGGTTTGAACAAATGCTGTTACGGTTACGTTTATGCAGAGAAAACAAAAATAAACACACGGAGATAAGAAATAAAAGGATTATAATGGATGACAAACTGAGCTCTTCCAGTGGGACGTATCAAAAGTGAAGAGGAGACAGAACGGACAGTATTTATAGGACATTTTTGGGATGATTTTGTGTAATTATACATTATATAATATAATATAACCATAGGGACCGGTATATTTATTTTATTCAATGAAAATGAAAATAAACAACATATCAGGTGTTGAAACTAAGATATTGTTCCTTTCATGAAAAATAACATAATAGTTTTGAGTTTGATGGAACACAACTCAACAAAAGTAAATGGGACTAAAATAAACACCTGGAGCAGCATTTGGGGCTAATTAGTTGAAATGGAAACAGGTCAATAACATGAATAAGTATAAAAGGAGGATTTTTAGATGTAAAGATGGACAGTGGTTCAAAAATCTGCAAAAAAATGTGGAACAATTTTAGAAAACATAAAATTGCAAAGAGGTGAGTGAGAGAACAGAAGGAAAATGTAAATGCATTAGGTTCATTGCACAAAGTTATTCCAAACATTTGAAGATCTTCTAAAAAAGCTCCTCAAATCGTCCTGTTTTTAATGTAATCACAGAAAAAACAGACCAAACTTGACCAAAACCAGACGATGTAAGAAATTCAATTCCTCTTCTCAAGTAAAAGTGTAGATAAAGAAGTAGAATATCCTCAAATAAAAGTAAAAGCATCACATTACATTTCTTACTTAAGTGAAAGTATTAACGTGTAAAAGTAAAAGAATTTGACTCAGCTTCAACAACTAAACATAAAATTGATTTAATTTATTAAAAAAGGTAGGTAAACATTTATGTACAACTTTAACTTTTAATTTAAGATGTTGCACATTTACAACAATTTTAAAAACTTGTACTTGTAAAGCCAATGTAAAAATGTAGTGACGTAGAAAGTGCAGATATTTGCTTTTAAATGTAGTGGAGTAAAAGTCAAAGTGAAAATTTAACTTAAGTACAGTAAGTATTTTTACTTGGTATCACTGATGTAATCCCAGACACACTCGATATTTTTAAAACATAAAGCATATCTTTAAACATTTTAAAGCATTTTTCCTGCACAAACAACACTGGTTCGAACCCTCAAGCAGCTTCTGTCCTTTATCCCTCTCTGTCTCTGATCTCAGTTAGTTTTGCCCTTGATACAGTGGACTTCTGAATGAACGTAGTGCCTTTGTCTCTCAGAGAAACACTGGAGGATAATGAGCTGCTCTGTTTGTGTGTGATTTTTAATTTTCGTCCTGATGCAGCAGATCTCACCTCCGCACGTTGTACATTACACCGAAATACACCGGCTCTGCTCGTCCTTGTTGGGGATTATTTTCTGTCAGGATTGGGTGTTTATTTTATTTCCGTGCGGCCAGCTGGTGCTCCGTTAGCGCGTCCCTCGGGTTCGTAACGCATGGCAGCGTTCACCTGTTCGACTCCGGAGACGTATCGCCCCGTCGTCGCGGCCCGAAGACGGATGAGGAGCAGAAAACGCTGCAGCGGCGCTCCTAAAGGTGACCCCCTCCTCTCCGACGACACTCCAACACGAGGTCGGGCCGACGGAGGTGCCTTTGAGCAAGGCACCGGACGCACCAGGGCTCCCAGTGGAGACGCTCCGTCCCACTTCTATACCAGCTTCTATAATCAGCATGACCGAGCAGTATGGGCCCGAACTAAGGTCACACATGTTTGGAGCTCAGGACCTGCTAGAAGATAAACTAACATGCAAAATGTAAGTTTAGAAAAGAAGAAATTAATTCAAAATAAACAGTACAAGATTCTGGACATAAACAGGTCTAAAGTGAGTTGAGTTCAGTTTAAATTAAGAGCTTCTTGTTGGACTTGAATGGGTCTAGGGCAGTTTTAGTTTTATTTCATACGCTTTATGGTGTTTAAGTTGGTCTTTGAAAGGTTTTCATTCATTTCTAAATGGTTTCAGTTGGAAATTAAAAGATTTGAACCTATTTTAGCTGGACTTTAATTGCCTCAAAGTAGTTGGACAAAATAAAATGGATTATGATCTAAAGGTGCTCTCTCTGGTGGAGGATGATGATGTTTAAATTCATGAAGCGAGAGCTGTTTGACACAGACACTGTTTAAATCCACAAACAGCTGTTAAGAATAAACACTAGCTTTGTCATAAAAAAGTATTACATTTGATAAAGTTGAAAATTACATGTTTATCATAAGAAAAAGGTGTAATTTCTATGTTTTGTGAGGATGCATCGTCCAGCTGGCTGCAGTATTTAGCTCCAACTTTTCCAAAGCGGACCACTAACTTGCGACTGTGAAGAACTCAAAGCCAAGTTTCCCATAAAGTGGTCCGGCACACTTTTTGGAGACGTTATAAGTAGTTTTGGTTAAAACACACCACAACACTGATCCAAACTGAGCTGCTCCAGTGGAATCGATGTTTGAGGGGCTTTTACGTAAAATGTATTTAGTTCTAACATGTTTGTTGTGAAAGAAGCTTCACTGTGTTTGTTTTAAACTCCAAAGAGCAGATCCAATTTTTATTTTTAAGTATTATTTTTTTTCATTTGTGATATTTTCCCATATATATAAAGAGACAAATAAATTCAAACACCACAATACTAAAATAACTAACAAAACCAAACACACACAAAGTGAGCAGATCCAGAGGCATTTACAGATTATATTATGTTCATGATGTTCGTTTCCAGTGATACCAAGAATGGATCCAAAGTGAATTTGATTCTTGTGTGGTTCCCTGCTCATTTTTATCGTCTGTTTTTCCTCCATCTCTCAGTGTTCCCCTTTTGCAGCACGGAGCCAAAGGCCACAACCCATCAGCCTCTCGTCGATACCTGATAACCTTTGTCCGAGCCGCGCATCTGAGCAAATAAACAACAACGCGATCGATGACATCCCGTTCGATGAAAGCCAAAGTGCAGCATTACAAACCCCCGCTGTTCTTTAACTTCGCAATTAGCCGAGTCCTCGTGACCACGCCCCCCGCTGCGGAGCTGCCAATCACGGCGCTTCCCGTCCGTCCGTCGTTAGCGAGCGGTGGGCGGCGTTTGTCGTTAGCGTCCTCATTAGCGAGCAGCGGGGCGTCTCATTAACCAGCTCCGGCGGCGGCTAAGTGACCTGTCTTTATGTTCACCTGGCAATTTGTTTGTTCTGCCTCGACATCGGCTGCCTTTTGTAACTGGGCAGCAACAGGTTTCTCTTTTTCCCGTTTGTTGGGCTGACAGCTTCGCCGCAGATGAGTCTCGGCGCGATTGAAGTGTCAATTGTCAAAGGGAATTACGTCAATCAAAAGTTACTGTGGGTGTTGTTAAAGAGTGAGAGGACAAAAGGCGACAGAATGACCCCCAGAGGCTGCTTTTGTTCATAAAAACTTCAAAAACTAGAGTTAGACAAAGCAAATGTCTGATGGTTCTTTTGATTGTGTCAATTCTAACTGGAAAACATCAGCCAATTAAATTACCTTGTGGATGTTCAGGCAAACGATGGATGTAAAGAGGCTCTTTTTCCTTCAAGCACTTGTGGATTTTCTGCAGCAGGTTATGTCTTTAGATAATGACCATTGCTCTTCTGTCTTGTGATCTGTTTGTGATCTTCTGTCATAAACATAGGTAAATACACTTGATATACAGGCCTTCTTCAGACCTTTACAAATATATACAGTGCTGTTTCCTTATATTTTTGCACGTGTCACACTGAAATGTTTCAAATACATTTACTTATTAGACAAAAATAACTCAAGTAAACACAAAATGTTTTTAAGTGATGATTTTAGGGAAAAAAAACAAACAAACCAGGTATGTGTAAAAAAGTAATTGCCCCCTAAACCTAAGAACTGGTTGTGCCTCAGCAACAATAACTGCATCAAGTGTGTGAGTCTTTCATATCTCTTTGAAGGAATTAGGTCCAATCTTTTTAACGTCAGGTCACAGCATCTCAATCAGATTCAAGTCCAGACTGTGACCATATTAACATTATTTACATGTTGGGACGATGTTTTTCTGAAAAGCTCTGTTACTTTTACTCCAGATGTAACGGGACACACACTTTCAAAAACAACTTTTGTCTCGTCCGAATATTAAAAGTCTTGGGAATCATCAAGATGAAAAAAAGAACATAAACCGCTTTTCTATTCTTTTTGGTCAGTGGCTGTTATTGCCTTTTTTGCCCCGACCTTAAGTGAGACAAGTGAGGCCTGCAGGTCTTCAGATGTTGTTGTGGTTCTTTTGTGACTCTTGGATGATAATGTGTCTCACTGTGGTTGGATGGAGTCCTAAAGCTTTAGAAATGGCTCTGTAACCCTTTCCAGACTGATGTCAGTTCTTGTTTGTTCCTGCATTTCTTTGGATCACAGAATGATGTCTTGCTTTCTGAGATATTTTGTCCTATTTCTCTTTGTCAGACAGGTTCTGTTTAAGTGATTTCTTGATTCTGACAGTTCACACCTGAGTTTGGCTCAAGAAATTGAACTCAGCTTTCCAAAAAATGTGATTAATCACAGTTCACGATTTAACAAGGGGGGCAATTACTTTTCCACATAGGGCCTAAGAGGTTTGTACTTGTTCTTTTTTCCCCTTCGTAAATAAAAACTGCACTTTATTTCTTTAAATTATCTTTGTCTAATATTTAATTTTGATGATCTGAAACATTTAAGTTTTACAAATGTGCAAAAAAGGGGGCAAGTACTTTTTCACAGCACTGGATTGCCTATAATATAGTAATATTATGAAACATAACATTTTATTTGTCTCCAGATGGCGCAGCAGCCTAGATGCTCTCTCATCTGAATGGAATTTCTCCCTGTGAGACAATAAAGTATTGATTGATTGATTGATTGATGTCAGGTCTATCTCATTTATTTTATGTTTTGTGCCATTTTACATCAAGCAAATACCCAATAAGTGAAGATATACAGTAAACCTCCAACTTTCAGACATAAGAAAGCATCTGAAAATAATAAATATTATAAATATAGCAGTAAACATATTAAATCTACTGTAAGTATCATCTTTTACAGTCTTCCTTGAACTCTTAAACAAGCCAACGATGAGCTGCTGCACATTTCTTTTTGTGCAGAGCCTGGACGGAGTAAAAGACGCCAAGTTATGACAATAATAATAAACAAAGACCGTGACTTGACAGGGATTTATGAGTCTATATCGTCCTGAAATGACAGCGTGACCGTCAGGACAGGCATAAATACAGAGGAGGCTGCACAATGAATTACACGGGCCGTCCATAATGGGAATGATATGCTTTTATATTACGTTCCAGTCAAAGACGTGTGGCACATTGTCACAGTGAGCTTGTGTTTGTAAAGCTGAAGACAGACTGGCAACATAATGAGGATTCTTCTTAATGAAAAGATAATGGGATCTTATTTAAGCTGTTCACAAATGACTGTAATTAGAAACAATTAATGGTATAGAATACGGTGAAAGACAAAAAATGGGGCATAATTTCCAGTTTTTGCAACACACCATCATTTATTGAGTCTGATCTGCATTAACTTCACACTTGTATTGTTTAGACATTAAATATTTTGGTTAGGTTCAGAACAATGATTTGGAGCAGAAAAAACTTAGATGAATGTGGTTTATACAAAATGCAGCCTCTTCTAAATTCAGACAGGCGTAACTTTTTATTGTGATGGTTACAGGACGCACAGTGTTAAAATGGAGTTCAGGCCTTTTAGGATTTTAATAGATGAGAATGATCAGTCCACAGCAGGATTTTGTCCAATCACAGCTCACTTCAGGTAAAAAGGAGCGCTCCCATTGGTTGACACTGATGTCAACAACGAAGGAACAAGGAAATAAACCAAGGAAATGGGTTATTCTGTTGGAAATACGTCTTATTTTACAGAGAAACAGCTCAAAAAAGATAAAAATAGAGAAACAGCAGCAAATTAAACATAGATAAATGTTTTCATTGGTAAACTCCAAAGATAAAAGTTTAAGGTCAGCTCCAAAATTCAATGTGATGTAACATATTAGTATTTTGTGGTGAAAAATTAGTCCATTTTACCTTTTTTTAAATAAAAGAAGCAGAAAAGGAGGAGAGTGGAGGAGATGTAAGCGACCATTTGTAGTATAAACAATATGGTGTTGCTCTGATTGGATAAAATGACCTGGTGAAAGGTGGTTACTGTTGTTTTTTTAACTCTAAATGGGAGATCGGGTTTACGTCAACCTTTGAGAAAAGCTTGTCCCATCATATTTATCAGTGATTAGGTCAGTAGTTTTTGCAGAACTCGCTCCAGACTAAAGTAAGAGAAACTCAAAGTCACAAAACAAAACTGAGCAGTCATCGTTTTAGTCCAAGGCTGTGTTTTTTTTCTTCGAGGACAGGACTGTTGTATTCGCTGACAGCATGAAAAAACGTTCCTGAAAGTGATTCTCCACGAACTCCTCTCCCATTCATGTTCGAAACGTCTAACAAAGATCCATGTCGGCAACAGTTAGAGGAATAAAAGCTGCTTCTCCGCCGCTTTCCCTTCCTTCCTGCTTCGATGAATGTGTATCATTTCCTTTCTGCCTCTTTCCCATCAACCTGAAATACTGGAGAAAAAGAAGAAGAATGTGTGAGACAGCGCTGGCCGTTTATCCAGCACACCGGCGGTGAGCGTCCATGAATAAGACTCAGAGAGAAAAAAAAAAAAAGGGATCCTATTTCAACTCTGCGGGAACATGACAGAGGAATAAAAGCAATACTAAAGTTCAATGGGCCCTGCAGATTTCCTTCCACATGCAATTTGTCACAAGCAGCGAGGTCCATCCGCCGCCAGCGCTCGTCCCCCGGCGCTCTACTGTACTCCCACAATGCCGTATTGTTAGAGCGGCCGAAACAACCACCTCCGTGTATTTGTATGAGCGTGGGGTCTTTGTCAGAGCCGAGGGCCGGAGTCATACGTTAAAAAGAGGAAGTCTGCAGTAAATCATCGACTCTTCGCAGCGAAAAGAGGGATAGTGTGGGTTTAGGTCCACTCCGCTGGGGTTAGGCCTTGTTCATGAAAGTAAAATAACCTTTGAGCTACATACAGGCCACCAACTGACCACTGGAGCTGGATTTATTGGTGGGATTTTCCTGATTCCAGCTTGGATCAGTTTTCACTTTCCTGCTTTATGTCCAAATCAACACCAGCTACTACTGCTACATTTATGAAAGAGAATGGTACTAATAACATACTGGTGCTTTAGTACTGTGTAATGTAATGTAATTTACAATAAAAATGCAAAACCTTCATGTTCTACTTCCTGATTTTCTTTTTTTTGTCCCCGTCTCAGACTCTCCTCCAAAATCAGTCTAGGGACCTCTCCTGATTCTCTTTTATTAAAAAAATGAAACTAGACCAATTGTTCCTCCACAAAATACTAATCCATTTGACCAAACTGAAGTGTAGAGTTTAGCGTTAGCTTAGCTGTGACTTCAGCGTCAGGACGACAATTATCTCCTCCTCGTTAAACATTACGTGATTGAATTGACAGTATTTATCTGTGTTTTACGTTGTCTCCCTTTTCTCTGTTGATGCTTTTCTTTTTTCAGCTGTTTCTCTGTTAAAAGACATATTCAGCTGAAAATACACTTTATCTGCAGCTATTAAACTTCCTGGAACGTCATGTGACAAGTGTCGACCAATGGGAGCGATTCCAAGGTTTTCTGTTCCTGAATAGAGGTTCTCATCTTTTACAATCCCTTAAAATAAACAGGAGATGGATGATAAAGACTGTTTTTTTCACAATAGATTGCTCCAGTTGAGGGTCATGTGACTGGAGCGTGTCCCAACACTCTTGTTCTTTAGTCGTGAGGTTCATATTATTGCTGTTGTTAATGGTAAATGCAATCATCAAAGCATAAACAAATAGAAAGTTATCCACTGTCCTAAAACGACCACTACAAAGTCAGTCCTGTTTTCAAAAATCCAGTCTGGTAAGCCTCCCTCTGCTCTTATATAAAAGCCCTCCACTGTGCACCACGGTTTGAAAACTCTAAAATTTGTTGCTTTCAGAAAGAGGAACCACTGTGTGCTGTGCTGCTTGAGGTTCGCTGTCAACACTTTACGATGAGTCTGTACTAATGGTCTTTGGGGAAAAGGCTTCTGGCACAAAATCCCACTGGGACCAAACGGGAGCCGCTCTGAGTCTGCCTCAGAGTTTCACCTCCATTAAAACATCCACAGATTCAAAACGCCATTAAAACTCTGAGTGGCAGCTGGGTCAGCACACACAGAGGCATGCTGGGAGATGGAGTCAGCTCAAACTCGTCTGAAAGGAGAATATAAATCAATATGAAAGCACTTTTTGTCACTACACTGGGTGAGATCCAAGATGGAGACACCCTGACGCCAAACATTGAACTTTTACGCTGAAACTAACACCTGCACAGGACCACGACTCTGGACAAACTTCAAAACCTCATCGACGACTGCCTCTAAAATCTGAGCGTCAGGAGTCGTCCACAGAAGCAGCTGAAGAGAGACTGCTCCAAGGAAACAGACAACCATCGAGGTTTGTTTACTCGAATCAATCGACAATAAACTCTGGTAAATATTCTACACAGACATCAAAGAACTTAGAACTAGTCTGGAGTACAGCCGGTCTTCAACTGAAACTCTACAAACAGAAAACAAAGACCTCAAACCGGCCGTTATTTATTTATTATTTGTGAGTGCTGCAGTAGCTCACCACTCCCCCTACTGGTACAAAATGATACAGTACATTGACCTCTTTAGCATTACTCTAATGATATTTGAGCAGATTGCAGAATATTTCTACCTAAAACTACTCTCAAATTATTGAGTTTTATCTTGTATTTCTCTCAGATCACTTTATCCTACAGTTATTTCGCTGTAACTCTGACTTTTTGATGAATCAGGTTGGACTAAAGCGGGGGAAGCCTGCAGCTGGAAGTCTGGAAATTAAGGTGCCGAAATACACCTAAAGAAGCATTAGATTAATTCACTGCGGCGCGCTGTAATAAATCAGCTCATGGTATGTACAGCGCAGCTGAAGCCGAGAGAAAATAACCCTAAAGCTGCTCAGCTGTGGAACAACGTCAGGAAAAACGTACAGGCTATTTTTTATTTCTGTGTGAATACATACGCTGTTGCTTACAGTAGGACTTGTTGCCTAAAGGAAGGTTTAAAGACAAATTCATAAGACTTTTCTACAGACATTGAACGCCTCACTGTGTTTCTCAAATAAATGTTGAAGTTTAATTGTCTGTTGCTCATAATTTCTGCCTTAAAAGATAATGCTTTGAATCCATCTTAATAAGAATGTAAGAATTCATGAGAATGTTTTTTTATTATACTTTATTTTTTAGATGAAAAATGAATATACCAATGTAATAAAATTATTTACTTTTTAATTATTACTTTTTATTTTTTTTGAATGCAGCATATTACAATAATAATGCATTTTGTACTACAAATTTATTTTATTTTTTAGAGAATTAATATACTCTTCATTTAACATAACTTTCCAGAATAATTCATCTTTAGGAGCCCTTAATGTTTTCAAAGTTTCATAAAACACTTTATATATCATCTTGTAATTATGACATGGAGAGTGTAATTTTGGACCTTTCTCTGATATTTTATTTATGTCGTCTGGAGGCAAAAACAGACTGAAGATCGCAATAAAAACAAACAAAAATAACAAAAAAACATCTGATGGTGACTTTCCTCTAAAACACAATTAGTTCAGTCATATTTATGTTAATAATGAAACATTAATGGTTCTTCTCCAGCAATGCTTAGTTTGTTCTGTTTATACAGTTTGAACTGATTTATTTAATGAATGCCGCCCAGTACTAATGCTACTAATGGGGCCTTTTTGTAGACTCTGCGATGACCTTTTGGGATTAAATAGGTTTAAAGGCATTAAAGTTTTATGAACAGAACATTAAACATTTTGACTTGCCTCAGTATTGTTTTATTGTTGACGTTTTTACTGTAAATTAGCTCTGGATCTTCTGTTGACCTGGTCTTATTCTGAACATAGAGTGTTCAAAGTCACATACTTTTGTTTTGTACATAACACCACCTTCTGTCTGATTTGTTTTGAATATGTGGCTGCCCTAATAATCCTCAGTTTTAACATGTAAGAGATCTCCTTATATTAAAGTCGTCTTATTCCATTGCCTCCTAAAGAAATACTTCTTTTTATCCTTTTCTTTTGGATTTAGAAGACCTTGGTGGTATTTTTAATCCAGTATTCATCCATGAATAGCAGAGGTCTCCAGTTTCCTTACATCTGCATCTTCTATTGTTTTAAAACCTTTCAAACGAAGGGATCCAAACACTTATGCAACATTTAAACATGGAGTCCCCAAAGAACAAAGCAAGACTGTCCGAAATCCAGCAGAGGATAAGTATCAGGTTGAAATGGAGGCTGGTGTTTCAGAATGTCAGCTTTAAAGGCTTCAGGAACCCCCCCCAGAGTGGGACCCTCCCTCGGTTTTGTCCCGCCGTCATCGACTCAGCGCCTCTTTTCTGTCTGTCTTTAGCCCAAGTGCTGATTAACTCCACAGAGGCCTTAAATTAAAGCCTCCTCTTCCCCTCTCGCTGCAATCACTGAGTCCTTCCTGAAAACAGCAGGTTTGATTTGGAAATTCAAACCCTCAGGCCTCTTGACATTTTGGTTTTGGTCTATTTCTGTCTCTGGATCTTAATAAACATCTGATGTGTATTGTTTTAATCATCTAAATGCCTAATTTAAGGTTTTTAAAAAGACAGGCTTTCACTTTTTGTCTTTTTAGAACTTTAAATCAAAAATGAACCAGTGTGTGACGAAGTGAGTCCAAACTTAACTGATCGACGAGACTCAAACTATATTCAATACAGAACTGAACACACACTCATCAGTCCAGTTACAAGTGTTACTAATGAGCTGCACAAACATGTCCCAGGTTTTGTTTGTGTTGCCGTTAGTTTACATTTCTTAATTTTCCAAACACGTACATTCATTCATTCAGTTAAAATCACACTTAATCACATCTAGTTTCATTATTTTCTTGTTTGGGTCAAAAGCTTCTTTGTATTTGATGTTTGTTTGGTACTTACCTTGTCTTTTGTTGAAGTTAATTTCCTGGAAATGTTTGGGGAGGAGCCGCCCAGCAACTTCCTGCTTTATACTGATGATGTCACTGATGACATCACCAGCAGCTACCATTTTGAAAGTTTTCTTTTTCTTCTTTATGATGGTGTTTGGTTGTGTTTTCTTCAAACAGGTGAAGAGATAGAATAATGGAATGAACATGTGGGTGCAGTCCAAGTGCACGGGGAAGGAAGTGTGTCTTTTAAAAATGTTTATATTGGTTCAACCTTGTGGACCAGGCTGAGTGATAGGCCTCTGTATAAACGGCAGGTGTTGTGTTCAGAGACAGGTTTGAGTCAGACTGTGATGCACACAAATGTAAATGTTGAGTGGCACTGTAAATAAATTTCAACTTGGACATGACTTACTGCCTCTGAGCCCTGTTTCTACGACTGCTGCTGCTCAGACCTACACTACCTCACGAAAAGATATTTCTATTTATTTCACCAACATCATCTTAAAAGTTCTTTTTGCGTTGCATGTTTTTAAGGAGTCCTGATGTTCTCTTTATTCATCAAAATTGTCAAAGCAAGTGTTAGCGATGTATCATGTGGGTCTATAAGACACCCAGACCCATTTACTTAGGTGGAACTGGGTCTAGAACCCCTCCCATTCACACATATTTCTATCAAAATCAATCCAATCTGACCAATCATAACCATTTATCTAAAATAGGCTGGATTTTTATATGATTATTTCTTTCCCTGATTGGTTATACATTTTTCAAACTGTTCTGGTCCCGTTTATTCTTTGCTTTTGTTGGTAACACCCTGAATTCTGAAAGTTGTATTTCTGTCCAATTACATTTACAATAGTTCAATCCATCCATCTCCTTCTCTTTATATAGAACAGAAAAAGAACTGTAAGATGTCTAAGAATAAAGCCACTTTCAAACCCAAACAAATTAGAAACAATTTGTAGATTATTAGATTCTCAAAACATCAAGATACTATTTAGTCTCAACCCTAGAACAGATATGATTTCTTGACTATTTTGAACATATTGCTATTTTTATTTGTCATTTAGCAATACGAGTAAATTCAGACCTGCACATGGGTCATTTTAGCCAGATTTTGGGTGAGCACCACTGGACTTTGGTATTTACTTGAGCGTATGTACTGCTCAAATCCACTGTTGTCCTCAGAAGTAAGAGTGAAGGGTAAGATATTAACTAAATATCAAAGTGGTGCGGGGCTAAAATAGTAAATATCCAACTAAAACCTGTTCAAATCCAACTGAAACCTGTTCAAATCCAACTAAAACCTATTGTTTTCTGCCTTTTGTGAAGTCCCATAAAATAGTAGCTACCGAATGTATTTAAGAGCCATATAAAACATTGCATTTGAGTTTGACGTGTGTTATAAGGGATTGTAATAGACGAGAACTCTTTTCAGGAACAGAAAAACTCGGCCAATCACAAAGAAAGTACAATACAGTATTTTTAATTTAAGATCCTTATGATGCAATGGCTCTAAAACCTCTAAAACGATAACATACTCCTGTCTTTTGTTGTAAACTCGCAGTTTTCTCTTAAAACTGTTCATATTTTTGGGGTCGGGCTCTGTCAGTGTCCTCAGCCTCGTGTCACGGCGTTGCTTTGTTTAGTTTCTGTCTCTGTCGATAACACACTGGCCGTGGATGAGTACCTCACAGACTTCACACAATCCAAACTCAGCCTTTAAACTCAGGAGCCTCCGTCTACCACCGACTCCACTTTGATGTGAGCCCAAATCACTATTGTGCAAAGATTTTCTGTCATTTAAAGGACCAATTTAGAGCCAAAAGAGAGTGACAGTGAAAGGTGGATGGGCCTTGGGGAGAGACGGCTCAAGACTTTGGCTCGACACCAGCCTTCGAGTCGGGGATAAAAGGCGGCCGGGTTTGACAGTTCCCCGGGAGAGATCAAGAAAAGCGCTGGCACAAACTAGGTAAATACGGGGCTCTCTGTCATGGCGAGCCAAATGGAGCAGAAAAACAGAGCTGGTTTCTGTCTGCTGGACTGTAAAAATGAAAAGTGGCAGACTATTCCTCGAGCCCTGCAGTGATTATGAGGTTTGCAGGTATTTGAATGTTCTTGACTCTGGGGTGAGAAGTGGCAGGATGAAGACTCAAGGTAATGAGACACTGGGACATAGTTATTGGACGCTTTGTGCCATTTACTGAAGAGAAGCCCCAGACTGGTTGCATTTGGACAGATTTAAAAACATTGTATGGAACTGTGTGTAATGCATGTTTTCTTCAGAGTAAGCTTTACCCAATCACTTTGTAAAAAAAACAAAAGTCAGCCCAGAATCCCTCTATTTCACAGCCATTTCCACTTGATTCAGAACAAGCCTTGGGACTCTAAATGGCTTGTTTCCTTCTTTTGTTCAGTTTAGAACAACTTTTTACCTGCTCTGAAGCTTCTATATGAGTCATTTACCAACATTTACTTACATTTTAAAAGCAGCCAAGTAAAGCAAACTTAAAAATGAAGCTATGTTAAAGTTAAGAGACATAAACATTGTCCATTTCTTAATTAGTCAATGTTTTAACACAACGTCAATGTCATTTGAAGAACTAATTCTGGCACTGGATTGAAAATAATGTTTAGTTGTTGCTTTTTTAAAGGTCTCAAAACTTTAGTCTAGCTTTTATTTATTAATTTTATTTAAATATATTTTTTTTATTTTATTTTGTAGATTTCTTTCACTCTATTTTATGCTTTTAGTTTATACTGAGTGAAATACAGTGAAGCAAGGCCACTATTGTCAATATTATGTTTAATGCTTTTATTTTGTGAAGCACCTTGAGTTACATTAAGCAGTATGAAAAGTGCTTTATTAATAAAGTTTGATTGATGTGAATGTTTCTATAAATAATGTGTGACCCTTGAAAAGCTGAATAAACATCTGTGTCATCTTTCCCTCAGCAGTAACTACCTCTCTGCAGCTCTGTGTGCGTCCAGGTGAAAGTCCTCCGCTCGATAAAATCCATTTCTGTTCTTTGTCCGCTCTGGGCTCACGGCGACTCTTCTTCTCGAGGTCAGCCGCGCCGACAGCAGCCGTAATGAGGTCAGAGGCCAAAGGTCGCGGCTGACAATAGGCCGAACAAATATTCCTCTGACCCTGAGCCGCGATGAAAGCTGACTCTGAGCCAACAATACGCTGAGGTCGGGCAGAACGGCGGCGGCTCGTCGGCTCAGGCTCGTATCGCAGAGAACGGGGATCATTTTAGGATTCACTGTTGTATCCGAGGGTCTTTATTCTCATTTCTGACTTACATTTTGCTAATTTGGACCCAACAGCAGTATTTAACAAAGTGTGGTCCTGTTTTTGTTTGTGTTTCCTCGATGCTAGTCACACCGAGCTTGTACAGATTGTTGGAAAGCACACTTTAACCCGAGCGCTCGCCTGTTTAGCCGCCCACTTCCTCTAAACTCTGGTTTATCAGACCAACGAGCCGCTCCGTGGAGTTTACTTTACCTTTCACCTCCAGCGAGCCGTGTGTGGGTTTTACTCAGCGGCTGATAAACCACAGCCTCACTGCTTCTCAGACTGACTCAGAGTTTACTTTAGCAGTGAGCAATGAGGAAATGGTTAAATATCTAATGAGAATATAGTACAACAAAACTAAACAGGAACAGACTAAACTAGACCAGACAAAGACCAAGACTTCCTCCTCAAGGTTGTCTATTGGCGGTCTGGCCTGTTGTCAGAACATATAACATGTTACATGTCTGTTTATACAACGGAGACCTCAATAGAAAAAGCACAGACAACGATATTCAGTTTTCTGTGACGACTATTTTACACTCACAAGATTTAAAATGAGCAACTCAGTATTTTAAAAGTCCATTACCTGATTTTTTTACTGTTGCATTTAGTTTTTCAGTGTAATCACCTAAAGTTTATTGTAACAGGAATCATCTGAAAAAATGAGACCTTAAGACGTGATCTAGTCTTTATAATGAAGGATTTTAATAGATGAGAATGATCAGTCCACAGCAGGATTTTGTCCAATCACAGTTCACTTCAGGTAAAAAGGAGCGCTCCCATTGGTCGACACTGATGTCAACAACGAAGGAACAAGGAAATAAACCAAGGAAATGGGTTATTCTGTTGGAAATACGTCTTATTTTACAGAGAAACAGCTCAAAAAAGATAAAAATAGAGAAACAGGAGCAAATGAAAAGCTAAAGCTAAATAGTATATGATTATAATAGTTCTGTAATGCTGTTAGGTGACTTTTTTGACAATGAATCACACCTTTTAGTTTTGTCACAAGTCTGCTACTTGTACTGTATGTACTTTAATGTTTAGCACATGTTTCACTATCATTGTGTGAAATGCTTATTTGAGTTATAAGTCTATCTGTGGTGTTGTCTTTGACCAAAAGTGTAAATATCTATGCACTAAGTTTGTATAAAAGAAATGTCAAAATGTCAAAATGAAGCCTGCTGATTGTCCTACGTGTCTCTAAGCATTAAAAATGAATAAAAATGCTAACTGTGTTCCTTTATGTTCGTATTGGATCCCACTGGTCCCGAGTTTCTCCGTGTGAGGATGAGAGAGTCTAATCCCTACTGTACTCTGGCCCGGGGCCGTGGAGGCGTAGAAGCTGCAGAAGAGGAGCCAACGGGGCCGGCGTTTGGTGTTTGTTGAGCCCCACTCGACTCTGACTCAGGTGTGGACCATTCATCTGCGGCTGGACCAGCTCCAGGCCTGAGCCGAGCCGAGCGTGAGTCACAACGAGACCAAACGGCCCCGGGTTCAGTCGGATCCATGCGTCTGGACGAGCTGCAGAAGGTAGTGCAACGAGATGTGATACGGAGCGTTGTTCTGATGTTGTATGTGTGAGGGTTCAACATATCGACAGAGACAAGATACTTTATTTGTGAAATGGAGTCAAAATCTAATCAATCAGGATTTCCCAGGATTTAAAAAAATATATATAATGACATAATTTTCACCACAAAACACAAGAAAAACAAACCGAAGCAGACATCATCCCAATTATAACGAACGACAAAGGAACAGGAAGAAGATCAGTCTTATTTAACCTGCCCTTTGTTAAGCCAAATCACCTGAAAATAATAATAATCAATAATCAACCAATCATGAGCCCAAACCCCTCCCATCAACAGTTTGGACAATCTCATATATTCTCCTCTTACATTTATATAAACCTAATTCTTTCATTCATTTTTTGCATAACATAACATTATTTTATCTTTGTACATTAAAGGTCCCATATTATACTATTTTGAACTTTATACAGTGTATTTTGGATGCATTTAGGTTACCATATCACGTTCTGCAACATGAAACACTCAATAATGATCTTATACAAGCGGTCTGAATGAGCTCTCATCATGAGTCCAAAGTGAACGGTCTGATTTGGGGCTGTCACTTTAAGGCTCAGCTCTTCCGCGTTTGGCTCCGCCCACTTCCTGTCTGACGTCGCGGTACCTCTACGAACTGCCGCTGGAAACAGACTGAAGTAAACACGGTACATCGTAGTAATAACTTTTTCAGCAATGGCTTTGAGAGTAACTGAGCCGTATATCTTCGACCCAGAGTCTGACTCTGAGTTTGAAGAACATGAGCAAACACAAAGACCTCGAAGGCTTCTACAAGACGTTTCTACTTGGTAAATGAGAAACTATTTATTGTGTATGTTTCTATGGTGTAGCCCGTAGCATAGCGTGTGTTAACTGCTTCTGTTTATCGGTGCACATGTGGAAATGGCCGTACAATGCCTACTGAAGTTGAGAATGTATGCTGCCAGGAGACTCCTAAGGAGCTGTTGTGCAGTGTATTGAAAGAACTATAATAAAGTAGCCTAGCAATATGTAGAGCTATGCAGTAATATTTGTGTAATAAAGTTTCAACTATTATGCCTGTCTTACCACGTTATGTTGTTTTCAAATAGACTATGGTGCACACCCATACTTACAGGCTTACAGCACAAGACTGCTGATGTTATAATAAAATGCTATGAATGATAGCATTCCTGCAACCTTGTAGTAAAATGAAAACTACATGTAATTAGTTTTGTAAATGTAAATGCAGCTTTACATTACTGTAAATACTGATCATCATTTTTCATTTTTAGGTTTTAAGGCAAATACCTCAGCTTCTTGCTCCTCCTCCGTGTATTACAGCACATCCTGGCCTGGAGGCCAACTGCTTGAACATATATACTCTTCAAAATATAAATAACATTTATCGTACAGACTATGGACCAGTTAGAAGAAGAACAGAAGAAGAGTAAGTGCTAATTTAAAAGACTGGTGTAATTCCAATCATACATTTTTTTATTATAAAATCCACATAAATACAAATTATTTAGGTTTTGCTAAGGAGCATATCGCCAAACATCTTTGTCTCTTCTTCCAGGCGACTCAGGTTTGTTGCATGCAGGAGTTTTGTGAGCTGGTGCTGGGGATTTCTCGGAGCAAGCATCAGAGTGGTCATTCCCTCCTGTGTTCTCCTATTTGTAGTGGCAACAGCTGCCTGGACACCTGTGATAGAACAACAGCAGTGTGTCACATTTAAAGATGATTAAGTGAGCTAAATCAACATGAAAAACATACATTAGTATGTAACATTGAACATTTCTGTCTCCTGCTCTTCACCAAGTCTGGAAGAGGCACATCAGGTTATATCAGGCTCCGTAATTTCCTGAAGTGAATGTTTGTTGTAATTTGTAAAGAATGTACATACACTATATGCAAAATGAATTAAAAAAGGTACTGGGAAACTGGCTTCGTACTGGGGACATGTATTCATCTTGTGTACAAGCTGTTCTGATCTAACACACAGTGCTATTTCTTTCTTCATTGAATTGTTGTAAAATAACATACTTCTAATCTGATAAAGTATTGAGTACTTGTAGCTCTAATGCTCTATGGATGCCTGATGAAATGCATGACTAAAAACACACCAAAGACCTACATTTTTGTGTGTACTCTTATGTTGTTGTTCATTTTTTTGTATAATTCATATGATCTGGGTTTTTGTTGGATTGTTTACCTTTACTTCTGAAGTGGTGTAACCTCAGACTGCTTGCAGATAACTGTGTAGCCACAGATCTAGTTAGCACCAATGCAGGGGTTGTCTGTACATTTACTGCTGCTTCTGGTTGGTAAAATGTATGTTCTGTGGAGCTGGACGATTCTTGAGAAGTGCTCTGGAAAATACAACAGATACTCAGTTGTCATTGTGTAACCTAAGAGCGTGATAAGAAACGAGGGTCAAACACATCTAACCCTATTCACACACACCGTTAGCATAACAACAGTAAGACGATGGTCTAATCAACTAGACAATGTGACTACAACCTACAGACACTTTTCACACCTCTTTGTTTTTGCCGTGAAAAGGTAACAGCCGCTAATTATCAAAATGTGCTTTAGCAACATGAGCAGCAGTTTTGCGGTTTATAAAGAATGAAAACAAAGATATTATCTTTAAACGTAAGCTATACAAAACTCGAAACTATACAAAACTCTACTCGAAATTATCATTAGCAATATAGTAGTACTTACTGCTCTGGGCTCCTCTTCGGTGTCTTTTATAGTGGGATTAGCACCCTTTTTAAAATTAACTTTTGCCATGTCCTGTTTGGACGATGTTGAGGTTTTCGAAGCAGTCTTCAGTGAAGTGTTGGTTACAGACAAAAACCAGTTTGGCTACTTTACCCTGGGAGTTTCGAATAATAAACTCCAACCACTTCTTACATGTTAATTCTTTTTTGGGAGAGAAAACAACGCAGTAAAACTCCCACAGCCGAATGTTGCTGACGGTAAGTAAGCTAACACAGTAGCAGCGATGCTTCTCTGTGTCTGAGCTGCGGCACTTGTTGACAGAGGGGCAGGAGAGAGGGGCAGGAGGAGTGTGGAGGAGCACTTCCTGGAGAGTGGTTTACTTCACATATTGACGTCATTCCGTGAAACAGCTCGTTGAAAGGACTGTAGCTCAAACTAAATAAATTACTTAAACATGCGCGAATGAAACAAAACACAACTTTGGATATGTGTTTGAGGTAGAAACAACGTTAGAACATGGTTAAAAGCTCAGAAAAGTCGATTTAGCATAATATGGGACCTTTAAACTTAATTAAAAAAATAACTTAAAATAAAGAAACACGTGTCGAATTTGAATCAGATGTCAGGTTTTTTTGTTGATTCTGAGCTGTTTGACTGTTCTTTTCTATTTTCCTTCCCTCTGGCCTTTGGAATATGGACTAAATATGGACTACTACTTTTTTTTTTTTTTTGATGGACTAAACTACGAACTATGAACTTGTCGACCAACCCTTTAAGAATTTTGGAAATTGAACTGGTTTTTTTTCCTGCGTATCATCTTTAAGGAGACATCTTTGTCATTTATGTTATTTATTTCCTAATATATAATACATACTGTTATATTTAAATCTACTTTTTGTTGTTCTTTTATCATTCACACCCTCAAGGCTTTTGGTGATATTACAGTCAGATGCTAATAATAATAATACATCTCTAGCCTTAAAGTAACCTTTACACATATTACTCTGTATTAGCTCCAACATTAACCAACAATGATGATCTAAAGCTAAATGAAAACACTGATAACTGTGTCAAACCCCTGAAAAAGCCCAGAATCTCAACACAAATGGAAAGATGTTCTCTCTGCTGCTGATAAAGGATGCATTCAATAAAAGATATGGCTCCATCTCTGAGCGACGGCGTCTTGTCACTCGTCCCGGCGTCCAATCAATTCCCCATCCGCCGCAATTTAACGTGACAGTAAGACAAATCGGACTTCCAATGTAAAATAATTGAAAGAGACGCTCATTGGCGAGAGTGTGTTCTGCATGGGGCTTAATGCGGTGCGTCGGCTCGTGTCAGAGATGGATTGTGGTGTCACACTCGGGAGATAAGCCTCGGTTTAGTTAGCTCCATCGGGACGAATGAACATTGTAGTCATATTATAGATAAGTGTTTTTATCCGAGTCGCCACCACCGCGCGCTGGAAGGAGCAGGAAGAGGATAAGATGCTTGTGTGGCATCAAGTGAATTGTAATTGCCAGAAGGATATATAATTGAAAAATTGGAAGAGAGCAAAAAGTCAGCGTCGTAAACAAAAGATGGGAGCAGGATTGGGAGCTGTGTGGTGGGCGCAGGAAAAAAAGGGATGTACCGTTGAACCGAATCCACTTTTGTACAAAAAAACAAGGTCGTTGGTTGGATGGAAGAGGATTAAATCAACACAAACAGCATTTTTTTTTTAGAGAAAAGGCGTCAGATAACCCTATAGGACCCTGTGTTTGTCCAAAAATATCATCTTCTTTACAGTCAGTTGATCTTAGACCTGCTGTTTTTAATCAAAAGTCTGAGGGCAACAAAAAGTGAGTAAAATCCTATAGAAGACAGTGGTGTTTTTATTTAAAAAGTACAAATGTTTGGAGTAAACTGTGGTAAACCATGGACAACATCAACTATGTAAGGACTAAATCTATCATTAAGTAAAGAAAACAGAACTAAAAAGTGATTAAAGGCAGGATGCAACTGAGACTAAACCTAGCATTAAGCTAATGCTAAATCTGGGACTAAACCCAAGACTGAACTGGGACTAAACAAGGACTAAACCAGAAGGACCAACCCAGGAGTAAAACAGGTCTAAACCCAGACTTAACTGAGGCTAAACCAAGAGAAAAATTGGGCTAAACTAAGACTAAACCAAGACTAAACAGAACCAATCAAGAACTAAACCTGGTACAGACTAAAGTTCTGGACTAAACAGATTTACACCAAACTCTTAAACGAAAGCTTTTATCAGCTCCACTTTTGAACTTTGTCTTTGTCAAAAGTTAATTCACACAATCAAACATTTGTATTTCTTTGATGTGTTTTTGTGTGATTATATACACTATAAATACATTCATTTGAACCCAAAAATGTCAAATTAAAGCCAATTGAAAGGTTATAGCTGCTAGAAGTAGAATTGAAATCACTGAAAGGCTTCCACAGATACTTTCCAAAGAGCAGGTTCTTTAGATGAACACTGGTTTTATACAATTACAAATCTTTCTGAATGTCACAAACAAGAGACAAAAACAGTCCAAACATTTCATATTCCTGGCGTTCTTTGGGGTTTAATAACTTCCTAAAACGCGGCTCCGGTTCAGTCGAACTATCGTCGTGTTGGAGGTGTGTTGTAGTTATATTCGAAACACGACGGAGGAAGAACCAATTTATCCCGAACACGTTTCTAAATAAAACCGCAGCTCTCAGTTTGAACATGCTTTTGGCTGATTTGACAGTTTTTGGGCCGTGTACGGTGCAGATGACTGACAGAGGGAATCAATTTTCCGGTGAAGCCAGAGGGCGAATTCATTTTAGTAACAAAATCTGTGTTAGTCTCACGGTCAAACGGCACCAAACTGGGATCTACATCGGGACGTAGAGGAAACTAGGGAAGGATTTACATTGGTTTTTTGATTTTTTAAGGATTTTGCTGGACTTTAACAGTGATTATGTACCTCTTAAGTCAGCTTTAAATAAAAAGGAACTAAGAAGAACCAAAAAGCAATACATTTTAATCAAACATAACCACTTTAAACTAGAATGTTTGACTTTTCTATTCAATCTTTCTACACAATGTAACTTCAGTCTTAACTACATAATGATTTACAAAGCAATAAACTTACTAAAAAACCAACAAATCCCATAAACTTTAGCAAACATGGGTGAGTTCTGACAGAAGGCTTCAGATGCTTTTCTCTATTTCATCACAAATATCAAATCTGTTGCACAATTATGTATTTTTTCCCCCTGGCTCCACCAAAAACATTCAAAACAGCAATTCCTCTCGACACGCAGTCTAAGCAGAGACTTCCCTCTCCCCAGACGACTCAATAATAATAAAATGAGTAGGAGAGGTCTGCTTTTCCTGAAGAATAAACATGTTTAACAAACTGAATCCTGTAAAATGACCTGGAGAATACATTTAACATCAGTCATCAATTGAGTTTTCACCTTTAACATTTCCATTAAATCTGTGTCCATACGTCCCTCTTCTTTTCCAAGTGTTAACATAGTTTCTATTTAAAGTGGTTCTCTTTTCGTCTCCTGTCGTCTTCTACGTCGCTCAAAAACCTGAGTCTGATTGGATCTCTCCTCAACTCGACTCCTTTTGATTGAATTTAATCTCCGTTCATTTCTTTTTTATTCATTCATTCTCATTAATTACTTTTTGTTTTTTTCTCTTCATTTTCGGACACAAAAATACGTTGTTGATGAAAACGATGATGAAAATGATTCTTTAATAAAATAAAAACTGCAGTAGATGCATGAATCAGTGATGTAAGTGGATAAAACATCATGAAGCTAATAAAATCCCACTGTAATGACCCTCAGACACCTGTATAAACCTGTATAAACTGCTCGTGCGTGTCCCAGGTTTGGCAGCGTCCGTGTGAACCCCGCGTCGGCTCTGATTGTACTGATTGTAACGAAGGAGGCGGGAGTCACCTGTTCTGAGCCGAATGTCAGCCGCTGACAGAGAGCAGAGAGACACTTAAGATAATTGGCTCCCATCCCTCGCGCCGTCACCTGAGGTAGGAATTAAAATAAGAAATGGCTGGAAATGACTCTAAGCTCTCCCCGCTCCGGCGCTGCATCGTAAATCAGCCGTCAGTCATCGCCGCCGGCCGCTGCATGAATCATCTCCTGTCACCTTTTCCCTTTTGTAAAGCGCTGCCATCTCCGTCATTAGCTTTTCTTACGAGAGCCGTGGAAAAGGTGGGAGGACGACGAGGAGGAGGAGGAGGGGGACGCGCACCGAGATGATCCTTAGCTGTAATGGATGTCAGCGGTCGCGGGCCTGACACTGACAGCAGCAGGAGGAGGGGTCTGAGCAGGTGGGAGATACACGAGCTGAAGGTGAACCGGGCCTTATTACTTTGATTAGAGCCGAAAAGTCACGTCAGCTTCAACATCTACAGCTTAACCCCTGAACAAAATGGAGGGCTTTTCACTCAAGTGTCTCATTATTTTTGGAGAAACATGTTTCCGTTGATTCCTGTTAAAACCTGCTGGGACTCAATGTGACACTCATTTGGTAAATACACAGGATTTATTTGGGCTTTTGTTCAAATTCATTTTTAACCTTCTGAACCCTGAGCCACTCTTTACCATTTTAATTTCATGGAGTTTTTATTATTTAAAAAAAGATTGTTAAAGATATTCCAACCTTGTGGAGTGGAGTTTTTTGTTTTTTTCCAGACGAGCCAAGGCTAACAAATATATATGTTTTTTTTGTTTTGTTTTTTTTACGTGTGTCATCTGAAATTAAAGGTATATGGGGCGATAAAAAGAAACAGAAAAACGAAAATAAAATGATAAACTGTCATCGAAAATATACAAAACCTATGAAGGAAGAGTTTCTGATGCATAAAACTGTTTGACAAAACATAAATCATGCAACTCATCATGCAACTCTGGACAGGAATAAATGTTGTGACAATGTTATTCCCGTCCAGAGTTGCCCGAATTTTTCTCCAAGATCTTGTATTGAGAGTCTTCTGCAGAACATCCCAAAGATTCTCAGTGAATTAAGGTCAGTTTGATTCCAATAAAACAGAAGAACATCTTTTCAACGACTTCAGGATGAGTCTCAGATGTAGTTGTTTAAGAAATAAGAAACTACTCTGCATCAGCTGCATCCAGTTTGTTTAATCCACGCAGTAATTATTCTCTTGCCTTTGCTTCGTTAAATCTAGATGGTGACATAGACTACTTTTCCACCACAATTTATTCTCAGTAAAATAAACAGATGCTTGTCTGGACAGTGTCTCAATGTGGAGCAGGCTTTCACTGTAATGAGATTGTATCAGCTGTGTATTATAGAAGAAGAAGTGTAAGACAGGTTCACTTTAATTTTGACTGGGATCACATCTTTTTTAACACATTGTAAAATGATCTGTGATTTAATGCACTTTTTACACCATTTGGTACAAGTCTGGACCAAAAAACAATTCTCTTAAGATAATTATTTACGACTTTTCTTTATTTTAAAAATGTGAAACTAAACATCCAATAAACAGTTCTGTCTCCAGTGGATGTTAACTTCTGTGTCGGTCCGAGAGGCGGTCCGGGTAATTGGCTCCGGGGTCAGATGAAGGTCGGATCATACTCTCTCTAAATGAACTGCCCCGGAGGTCAATTCAGACTGGACCCAGACCAGAGCGGCTAAAACGGTCCTGGAGCAGCTGTTTTTATGTGATTAATGTGTTCATACCTGCCCTAACACAAACTGGTCGAAGCGTTGGGATAAAGATGGATGCCCCAATGTCGACCCAACGCTGCTGCGGATTTTCTCATCGTGTCCTTTTTAGAGTTTTGCCTTTGAGCTTCTTAATATATGTGTAAAAATCTTTAGTTTTACCTGGATTCAGTCGGAGTTCTTGGTGGTACTCTGTTATTTTAAAACACGGCCCACAAAAAACACAAACACTGGGACAACTGGTTGAAATAAATGTTAAAATTAAGTTAAAAATAAGAAATAAACAGAAGAAAAGACAAGGCAAAAACAAAGAAAGCAGCTGTTACTGGATCAATCTATAAAGTTTTGTGAAATAGTCACATAAATAACTTCATAAACTATCTTTATAAAACTAGAAGGATTTTATAATGTACTTTACTGGAGAATATTTATACAACACATTTTATAGACAATGTTCCCAAAGTGCTGCACCAAATAAATGTATAAAAGCAATAAATAAATAATCACGAAATAAACTGTTGGGTCAGTCCATTCAACAATAAAAAAAACAAACAATAAAATCTTACAATCTATTATTAAACTCTGTGTTCGTGCTTTTTGTTTCTTGTTGAAAGACGTCCTGCAGCGTTCTGGACTAACTCAGGTCAAATTAAAGTGACTTAACGACTGCATTAATCTGTTTATAAAGTTTAAAATCAGTGTTTAAAGTGAGGCCGGCTGCAGGACACGCTGCTGTTTGACAATTGGACCTTCTCTTTTTGTGAATCATGAAGTAAATCAGTGTCAAAGTCTGAACTCCACAAAAACACAGTAAAATATGAAAGTCTTTCCTGCACTTAACACTCAAAATGTTCAAATTGTGTTTTTAAGATGGCAAAACACATTCATAAATCTGCCACTGAGTCTATTTAGGAACTATAACTCATAAAAAAATATATAAATAATGTGAAAAAGGGGAAAAACAACACTCTTCTTTCCAGATTCAGGTGCTTTGAGGATCTACAGGTATCACATACTGATCCGATCCATCTGGTATTTTAATATTTATCATTTAGATAGATTTGAACAAATAAAAAGAAAGTAAAGAGCTGCACTTTTACCATTATACAGACATAAATATCAACTTAGTAAAGAGTAATTCATTTTATTTATGATTCATTTAATTCATGATTCTTGTCGAAGCTGCTCTAATCCAGAGAGAGAGAAATCCTCCTTTACTGTTTTTACTTTAAAAATAAATAAAATGCAACAGTAGCTTTCCATCAGTTTATAATAAAAGTAAATCTCCTCTGATACTTCCATCTTCCGTATGATCCAATACCAAGGTATATGTCCATTTAAAATCAGGTCAAAGGTAAAACTGCACAATTTTACATTTTCATAGATGTATTATGACCTCAGCAGCAGCAGGACATATAGAGTTATAAAGAGGATTGGGTTTTGTTTGTGTGAGCTGTCAATATGTCCATTTCTACGAGTGGTCCATAACCCGAGAGGATGAACAAATGTGACAGCACAAAAAAACACTCTTCTTTTATAAATAACAGCAGCACAACTCATAATTCAAACCTCAAAAGTGATGGAAAAATGATGGGAGTCTGGTGAAAAGCATGATGGACGGTGGAAATGGAGCTTTTTGAATGGTTTTGAATCGAGTCGGCACCTTATAAATCCTGAAACGGGCTGTGGTTTCATCTAAACGCAGTGTCAATAAACTTTAATTGGACTGAAGTGAGAGACAGAAATGAAGAGGGCGAGGCACAGAGACCTGGAGGCTTTATGTAAGTGTCCCCCAAAAGTGGCAATTTGCCTGGAGTCGGGCGGCGCGTCCCGCTCGGCGCAGCGTCTGGAGTAATCTGCCATTTCAGAGCCATTTTTACCTGATTGCTTCGTCAGAAACGGGCTGAACCTGGGGTCACGCTGCGCGATTGGAAAGTAGATGCAACACAAACACTGTACTCTGAGTCAAAATGAGTCCGGAGAGAAAAAAAACCCCAAAACAACACGTGTGACATTCTCGACTGGAAACAAACCCGAGCAAATTTCAGGGGCTTTGAACGCGCTCCGTGGACGACCTTCAGCTCCATGTTTCAGCCCCAGGAACAATTAATAAGGCGCTATTACTCTGAGTGCTGTGTTGGTGGTTCTGAGAGTTCCAGGAAAAAAATGTGCGATAAAAGGCTTGCTTTTCACGATTAAAGACACGAGAAGTCAAAGGATGGTGGCATTTGACCCAGAAGCTGTTGTGTTGGTGTCCAGTTTGAAAAGGAAATGGACAGTCTCTATGAAAAGACGACACCATTCGACAGTCATTAAGGGTCATTCGAAGAAAAGGAAATGAATTATGGTCTGATAAAAACTAGACATTTTCAGCTGCTTAAAAGACTTCCATTTGTGGGAAATAAAGCAATTGAAAACCAGCAAATTGAACACTAGTCTGTGGTCTATAAGCACCTCTAAACTGGGCTTTCATATATTTTCAATCACCTTCTTTTTCGATATAGATTGAGAAAGGAAGAAAGTAAAAAGGAAAGCCACGGTGAGCTTTACAGTTTTGACAAATGCGTAGAATCTAAAGTCAAAATAAATGAACACATTTCAAAAGCTGGCACACAATGAGCAAAAGGTTGAGTCATTTAGACGAGAAAGTTTAATTTTTATGTCTAAAAAAGCTAAAAAAGAAAAAAAAAGAAAAGCATCAACAGAGAAAAGGGAGGCAACGTAAAACACAGATAAATACTGTCAATTCAATCACGTAATGTTTAACGAGGAGGAGATAATTGTCGTCCTGACGCTGAAGTCACAGCTAAGCTAACGCTAAACTCTAAACTTCAGTTTGGTCAAATGGATTAGTATTTTGGAGGAAACATTGGTCTGGTTTTATTTTTTAATAAAAGAGAAGCAGGAGAGGTCTCTAGACTGATTTTGGAGGAGAGTGGAGTCTGAGACAGGGACAAAAAAAGAAAATCAGGGAGTGGAGCTTTAAATACAACTAAGATAAATATAATAAACTGTAAAACAACATCTAATAAACTGTAAAACAACATCTACTGAAAATAATAAAGGGCCTTAACAAGTAAATGAATTGAGTCTTGTTCATTTTAAAAGTGTAAATACACCCAAGAATAAGCTTATCTCACTATCGCTCACACTTTGTTTCTTGTTAATGTAAAATATTGAGAGTTTAAAAGTCTATATGTTCTCATTCATCTGATTCAACACTTACTTTTCTGCCAAACGCTGCATCTGTGGAAAGTGGGTGGAAGCGATGAGAATAGCTGCTTTGGAAGAGCTTCAGACCAAGGACAAAAATATGAATAAATGCTATGGATTATTAATCAAACGGTGCGCAGTATAAACCTGAATGTACTGTAATAACACGCTGTGATCAGAGGTCACTCGGCGACTATACTTTAGCCAAGGTTTTCATATTCTTGTCTAGACTTTAATGAGACACTACTACAAAGGTCAAAGCTACATTTTCTGTTACACAAGTAAGACTAGCCTTTATGGAGGAAATAAGGTCACGGTGACCATCACAGAGAGGAAGAAATGATATTTAACGTTGCATAAAAGGATTAAAGATGAATCTCAATGAGAACGATTTAAGGATGTGACAAATATGTGTCAGAAGTTTAGAGAAATCCTGTTACAAACTAATGTAGGTTAATAAAAATACTTTAATCTCTCGTTTATTTGGCCCCATGTTGTTTTTTGTTTGTTTTTTTGCAAACCACATTATTTCTTTGTGCTTTTCTGTTAGGTTCAGGAATATAAAGCTGTCCATAACAACCATTACTGATAAAATAATGGCTTTTCAGACATTATTAACTATTTAATAAATGTAGAAAGATTATTTTTGGTGATTCTTTTAGAAAATATACAGTTAATTTGCACATTTTCCTTCCACAAGTGACGTCAGCAGTAAATACTCAGGCCTGACGCTGACGGAAATACCCGACCTTTCCATTTGAGTTAACAAAACTAAAACTGTTAAATAAAGTAATAAAATGTTTTCCCTACAGTTGGAAATAAAGGAAATGCTTAATTTAGCATGATAGCTCTAGTTAAGCTAATTACTTGCACCAGTGCATTTAGCGGCTAATTGCACAGGTCAAAAAAAACAAAAAACAAACTGCTTAATATTGAACGAGTTACTGATGTGAGGCTCTAAAATTAAACACGTCTCTGTTGGAAACACTGGTTAAACTTATCTTGTTTTTGCATAGTTTTTATTGTTTGGTGGCTAATGCTAATTCATCCATTGAAAATAAATGGCAGAACTGACGGCACTGAGATACACACAGTTTATGTTGATTATAAACAATAAAGGGTTTATTAGAAGCTTTATTGACGTGAAAAACAGTGTCTAGGTCACATTATACCCAACATGATCCAAACAAATCCACAAAGACAAATGGAAACCTTGCTTTAAGTACATCTTCTAGTCTGAATAAGAGTTAAATGAGTGTAATATAAATGTATCCCTGACAATCCAATGCTCTGTGGAACTCCTGAGGCAGCTCACAGTAACCAACGACGACTAGACTCTGAAAAACTCAAATACAAGGCCAAAGAGAAGGACGTTTGGTTGTACTCAAAGAGGTTCTGTAAACTGTCTCCATTAAAACTATGGGTGTAACTCTTTTCTTTCATTTCTTTCAGTTTGATTTAGATATTTGTGACATGGCAAAATAATCAAAATACACATAAAAAAGTATGTTAACAAAATATTTGTCTTGTTCCAAACATGTTTCTCAGTTGTCCTTGAGCCAAACTATTAGTTATCCTTAAAAATTCCTTTCATTTGTCGACTAAAAGCAGTGAAGGAAGAGTTAATGTAGTCACAAAATCGTTTTTTAAAGTCTATGATTCGATTCAGCATCATAAGAATCTCGATTTTCCCAATTTCTGATTTTTTGTTACAGCCCTAACTCCCACTATGCACCGGAACTCCATAAAGTCATGAAAATCTGAACAAATAAAAGAAAACATTGATGAAATATGAGGTTTAATCAGTTTACATCTAATCAGTCAAATGTAAAGCAGCTCAAAAGGTGTTCACAGGATGATTTTGCTTTGACAGTAACATTTTTTCTTTTTAATTGAAGCATATCTCAGTTATTTTGTGTCTACTGTAATAAAAAAATACCTGTCCTCAAGATAATGTAACATTCACACTGTTGAAATGTCGTTAAATTTAGTTTTTAAAATGATCATCTTGTCAAAACAGAGCCGACTTGTTGGTTCACGCTCTGTCATTAAGTTGATGAGGCAATATTTTCACAGACTTCTCAATATTTACTTTATTTAATGACAAAGTGAATCTCTTTGTGTTTTAATAAGCTGCAGATTTTAAGAGATTTCCTTTGGGGCAGCAGTTGATAAATTTTAATAAGACTTTGAGTTTCTGTGACTAATTTAAAATTAATTAGAGGCTAAATAATAGTGATAACAAATAATAAACAGGGATGAAGACAGACGGATGGATTATGAGGCTCTGAATGTGTAAAAAAAAAACCAAAACAAGACAATATATTTAGATTTTTGTTGTCATTTTAAGCCAAAATGAAGCAGGCTGTATTTTTCGTGGTAAACACACCTCTGTTATTGATTCATATCCGGGTTTGGTTACAGAGAAGTGCGGGATAATTTGTTTACATGTATTTTCATATCCGCGGCGCTAATAGCTTTTTGTGTTTGACCGGACCCCAGGCGTCGTCATGGCAACAGCAGCCGACGGGGAAAAACATCGGCGAAGGGCATCAGAGTGTGTTGGGATTAATGTGGACATGTAACACTAATGCACCGCTGAGGACGGACCGAGGACGGGTTCAGGGGTTCGTACCGAGAAAACAAATACAGATGGACCGTATTTACGCGAGGCAGATCATTTATATTTGTTTTATTTCACAAACCGTGCACGGATCATGGAGTCATTAAATCAAGATCTGCAAAAAAAAGTCCAGTGTTTGAGAACATTGTGAGCTAATAATCCAAAGCCTTAGTGAAGCAAACTGAGAAGAAAAGGAGGGGCTTAAAGACAAAGACGCTAGAAAATAGAATTTAAGACTCAGTCAGGGTTTATCTGACAAAAAATGAACACGTTGAACTGTTATTAAAGCTCCAGTTCCTGATTTAGTTCTTTTTATCTTAGACACCTTTCCTGCTTCTTTTATTTAAAGAAAAGTTAAAAACAAACCAATTTTCCACCACAAAATACTAATATGTTACATTAAATAAAAGTTTAGAGCTGATCTTAAACTTTTATCTTTGTAGTTTCTCGTTGTAGACTGTAGTGATCCGGGAATTATCTCATATCAACATTTATCCATGTTTCATTTGCTGCTATTTCTCTATTTTTATCTTTTTTGAGCTGTTTCTCTGTAAAATAAGACATATTTCCAACAGAATAACCCATTTCCTTGGTTTATTTCCTTGTTCCTTCGTTGTTGACATCAGTGTCGACCAATGGGAGCGCTCCTTTTTACCTGAAGTGAGCTGTGATTGGACAAAATCCTGCTGTGGACTGATCATTCTCATCTATTAAAATCCTTCATTATAAAGACTAGATCACGTCTTAAGGTCTCATTTTTTCAGATGATTCCTGTTACAATAAACTTTAGGAGATTACACTGAAAAACTAAATGCAACAGTAAAAAAAAAAATCAGGTAATCCTCATTTAATTGTGTCAAAACAAGATACAACTACAGCTATAGCAATAAGGACAGACATGCGTAATCAATAAAATAATCCCTCTGGTTGAGAATGTTTGGTAAATCCAATGTTTCTGTTCTTCAATCCTAAATATGCTTTATTAAAGAGTTGGTGAATTAGGCCTCTCTAGCTCTTTTTTGTTCTGAAATGCTTCGTTCTCGCCTGACTGTGAAGTTAAATGAGTTCTTTCATCAGAAATGAATGTGTGAGTTCATTTAGGGTCAGCGATGGCTCAGAGGAGACGTCTGTGTCACTGTAACATCCTCCGAGGCTGAATCACTGAGAAGGAGTGTGTACATTAAAAGATGTCAGCTGTCGGCATGAAACTCTAAACTTTTCTTTAAAAAACACGTCGAGGCAGAGTCGAGGGAAATGGAGCTACATCTTTACCGGCTGTGACCTTTGAACTCACTGTGACACAGGCCCAGGCGCTGTAAATAATAGAGATATATGTTATTTTACAGTATTCAGTGTTTAACTCATGAAAATACAGGTTTAGTTTAGGGAAGTTTAAATAAGTTGGAGTTAGTGATGATAAATGTTACATAAATCAAACGATGATGTTCGCTGCTTTCAGTAGAAACCCCTTCTGTTCTGTCTTAAAGAAGTGCAAACTGACTGTTAAAGATAATTGACAAAACAAACGACAGGACACCAGTAAAATCAAAGGAAAATCTCTCTAAAGTTGTGATTTTTGAGCCTTTTGGAATATGTGTCTCCTTAAATCCAACAGAGGAGTGTAGAAAGCCTGATGTTGGACGACGGAGTGTGTATTCACAGATTTGGAAGAAAAATGTTGATACTCCTCGCTTCAGTAGTTTACACTGAACCGGAGGCAGTGTCCTGTTTAGAGTCGGGGTCTGTTTTTTGGCCTTTCGCTGCGAACCCTCCGCGGTGTAAAAGCCAGTCCCTGTGGCGATCTGCGGTCGGCCTCAAAGGAGCCGGCGCTGACCGTCACAGCCCCGTTCGCGGCCCGGTCGCTCTAATGAGGTCCCAGGACGACGGCAGGCAGCGGGACGTCACGCCGAGCTCCTCTATGATGCAAGCGTGGGCCTCTGAAGCAGCAGCAGCACACGGGCTTTAAAGACAACACGCAGAGTTGTCGTGTTGTCGTCACGATCGTCATCTCTACATGCTTTTATCATTGTAGAAACATGGGAATATACTTCTGTGAGTTCAGTCTTGTTCTTATAAACTATTGACAGTGTGTTGTCTATAGATTCTTATTGTACTCTTGTTAGGACTGGCTCAGGGCAATAACATAAAAGGAAGACCTTGCCACGAGCAAATGGTGCAAAACAGACATTATTGTGAAAGTTTAAACAACAGAAACAACAAAGGGGTGTCAGTATCAGTGGAGTAGGGCAGAAGCATGGATGTGTTGTGAAAATAAAAGACATAAACTTAGGACAAACTTAAATGTGGATTCTGTGAAGAGTCCTGGATTCAAGGGTCGAAGGGCTGTAACACTAAACGGGCTCGTAATGTTGTACCAAAGCAGCCTAGGGACCTCTCCTGCTTCTCTTTTATTAAAAAATAAAACACAAAATACTAATCCATTTGACCAAACTGAAGTTTAGAGTTTAGCGTTAGCTTAGCTGTGACTTCAGCGTCAGGACGACAATTATCTCCTCCTCGTTAAACATTACGTGATTGAATTGACAGTATTTATCTGTGTTTTACGTTGTCTCCCTTTTCTCTGTTGATGCTTTTCTTTTTTCAGCTGTTTCTCTGTTAAAAGACATATTCAGCTGAAAATACACTTTATCTGCAGCTATTAAACTTCCTGGAACGTCATGTGACAAGTGTCGACCAATGGGAGCGCTCCTTTTTGGAGCATGTGATTGTCCAAGGTTTTCTGTTCCTGAATAGAGGTTCTCATCTATTACAATCCCTTACAATAAACAGTAGATGGATCAGAAAGACTGTTTACTATTGGATTTAAACCATTTTCCTAGAACTATAAGAATCTTTATAACTCACAAACTCTAATCTTAAAGTGTTACAAGATTTAGATAAAGTGAAAACTAAGTCTGTAATCATTGTACCATAGAATAGTGTATAATCTTCCCAAATATTCAATTTCAACTATTCCAGTTCAGATAGAGAGCTGTTATTTTATGCAAATTCACACATTTAAAGAATATGTGGAAGGCAAAATAATGATGGCATGTTTTAAAAGCCAAGGTAAATGTTAGGTGTCATAGCTTTAGACTCAAACACAGAAGGAAATATCAGAAGGCGGTGTTGAAAAGTGCTGCTGCAGACAGATCCCGGAGCCTCTGGGAGAAGTGTGGCAGGTCGGCTCAGTTCGGCACGTCGTCTACCGTGACCTTTTCACAAAGCCTTTTCCTGCAGGGATTTCTGACGACGCGGCGAACGGCAGCCGCTGACGTCCAAACACGGGGCCGGAGTTCTGCTTACGCTCCGTGTTTTAACTCCTCGGGCTGTTTGTTCCCGCTCCGTAGCATTTGGAAATGAACGAGGACAGCGGGACGTGGGGCAAATCCACACAAAGGTCAACGCCTCACCTTTGGCCTCAGGTGAATTTGGGCAGAAAGAGATGGAAGCATGCTCCGGTGTGTTTTTGGTTCAAATGAAAAACAGTTCCCAAAAGTGATAAGAGGGGTTGTAACTAGTTATGTTTTCTCAAGTAATGTTAGTAATGTTACTTAAAGGAACATTACTGAACATTTCTTCTTCAAAATCTGTATCCATAAAGTCACATTTATGGTTCTTGACACGAAACACGGCCAATAGCGCCCTCTCGTGGTTGGAGCTGAGTCGGCTGCTGACAAACTCTCTCGAATAAGATCTGGTAAACGACACAGTTCTTTTGTCTTTTCTCTCTTTGTGTTAGAATATTATAATCTTAGAAACTCTTGATAATAATGATAATAAATAAATGAACAAATAAATAAATAAATGGCAAGAATAGGTATAGTGTATTAAATAAGTCTAAGTAAATAATAATAAAATCATTAAAATAATAAATCACTGCTGCTGTTTAAAAGCCTGATGGCAGAAAGAATTAAAGATTTGCATAAGAGCTGTTTCTCTGTAAAATAAGACGTATTTTCAACAGAATAACCCATTTCCTTGGTTTATTTCCTTGTTCCTTCGTTGTTGACATCAGTGTCGACCAATGGGAGCGCTCCTTTTTACCTGAAGTGAGCTGTGATTGGACAAAATCCTGCTGTGGACTGATCATTCTCATCTATTAAAATCCTTAATTATAAAGACTAGATCACGTCTTAAGGTCTCATTTTTTCAGATGATTCCTGTTACAATAAACTTTAGGAGATTACACTGAAAAACTAAATGTAACAGGAAAAGAAAAAAAGGGTAATCAGCTTTTAATTGATAAACAAAATATATGAAACACCGCTTCAGTTTTTCCCAAGGGGCTTGATTTCAACCCATCAGCTTTAAAGGACAGATCACGGTTCATTTACTTTCATGTGGCAGCGGTTGTTCTTGTGTAATTACCTTGATTCTTGGAGCGTGATGCATGTCTACCGTGTGCCGCAGGAACATAACAAGAGCACACTCTGTCCCTGAGCCAAAGTAATCCCTCTAAAACCTATGAAAATAGAAGCTGAGCTATAGTAGGAGCCGGCACGCTGCCTCAGCACATACGTACGCGCTCTGACACCATTTGGAAGAGGTGCACCCTGGGATACGCTCTCGCCGGGACAAAATCCATCTCGATCCATCTCCCCTCTGGCACCGCGAGAGGAAGTTTGATTGATTTATCAGGCCGCGTCTCCCCAGCCCGCCTTTAATGAGACAGTAATAGCCCACGGTCGGCCGGCGCTCGAGACGAATGCGAAGCAGAATGTGGACAGAATATGTAACCCAAGGTACAATCAGCCCACGCACTCACCGCAGCCAGGCAGAAAGACAGGCGGTAAGTGAGGGACGGGGCCAGAGAGAAGCATTAGACAGACAATATGACACAGGCAGCAGTAAAAGGTAGAGCGGGAAGAGGACAGGGACGGCTCTCAGGTGCTATTTAAGAGAGAGCTACAATTGGAGCCGGGTTCACTGCAGGAGACGAGATGGAAGAAATAAAACAGACTCGAACAGAAAGGTGTTTGACATGGAGCAGTGAGGGAGAACAAACCAATACAAGTGGAGATAATGTTCAGATTTAGGAAATAAAACTGGTAAAATAAATAAATAAATCGCTCTGTCTCTAATCAAACACCTTTAACCTGGAATATATGTGTAAAATAAAGAAAGCATATGTATAACTGATTCAGGAGTCCTGCTGTCTTTATAGGAAAAGGTGTGCTTTTCAATGCACTCACTCCCATTGTGGTCAGTTTAATAGTACAGTCAAGACTTTATTATGTCCTCAAAGGTAAGTGCAGTGTTAAAAAGAACAGAGTAATTTAAATGCTTCATGTATTTCTTTTCAGTGTAACATATAAAGGTCTAAACTAAAAATCCTGTAGAAATGATTTAGTTCTTCTCACACTCAGTCTTTAACACGTCTCTGTGGACTTCAGTCCTGACCCTGACTCAGAGGAACACAGTTTTGTTAAAACCAAATTTCATGTTGAAAGTAATCAGCTCAAAATGAAAGAGAATACCACATTTATCTTTGTGTCATCACATAAACATCATTATTTAGTAAAAACTCATATTTTCTCCAGTTTGGCAAAATATCACTGTCCAGCTTTAAAACAAAAACACTAATAAGATTCATGTTGATTTATGCAAATTAGCCATGTGCTTTTAGGTTTTGATTCCACTTTTTGGGCTCTGTTTATTGGTTTGTTTTAAAGTATACAGTTTATGTTTATTGCCACAGTTCTCAGACTTTACAGAAAAGACAGATTAACCAAACAAACTCTTTCTCTTTCCCCTTGAAGCCACATTTAGAGCCATGATAGTCATTTATGCTTCCTCATCTGACCATCTTTTTTCTGAACAGTTACTAGAAGAAAAAAAAAAATATATATATATATATATACACTCATCTAGTTTATGGTTCCATCTAAACATTATTTCATCTTGAGCGACCACTAATGGCAACCACAGAAGCACTTTTCTTTTTTCTGCCTCAACATAAACAGACCGACTGAGACTGGATTTTGGTGGAACACATTATGACAAATATTCAATTTCATATGAGTTAATATGGTTCAAGGCAACTGTATTAAAAGAGCCTCTTATAAAAACCTCAATAATAAACAGTTTATGACAAAAAAACGCTGAAAAAGAGGCTGAAAATGCTGTCGGTCCCATTTGGTAAATTACACTGATACAAATAGAAGCCGTCTCCTTTCCGAGCACTAATTGTATAATCTCAATCCTGACTGATGTGTTTTGGTTCTCCATAGCGTCTTTGTTTTTCTTTAATTAAATCAGCCCACCTCGTGTCTGTTTGTGGAATAAAAGCCTGTTACATGTACTCTTCTCTTAATAAGGCCAAACGTGTGCGTGACCTCTGCCGCCTCTCGTCTGATTTGATTACGGAGCGTCCACAGAGCGTCTGGTTTGTGTTTATGCAATTAAAAGGCTCTAAAGCAGCGTTTTGACAGAGCGGTGTTTGGTGTAAAATAAACAGCAGCTCTTTTCTCACAGTTACTCAGCAGTTCAGGGCTCAGCGGGAGACGTGTTCGCCGCTGGGAGCAAGGTGAGCTGGCACATTTCCACAAGAAAAACTAGCTCCAAGAAACTGCACAAGCAACAGAAATAACCATTTGCTTCATGCATTTACATTTTAGATTGAAATATTTAGAAATCTAGGCTAAGAGTGTGATGTAATAGTCAAAAAACAGAGCCCAGAGAGGTTTCTTTGTGTGAACATAAAAGTGCCTAAGGCTTGACACAATGAGCCACACTGAATTTATGAATAGAGCTATTTCTACTGGTTCCTGTCCTGCAGAGACCTACCGGATGTAGCTTAGCCATTAGCCGTTTCCTTGTAGCCCTCACAGAAGACAACAAGATAACATAATAACTGCAGGTGTTTATATCCGTGACAGAATCTGTGTCCTGCTGCAGAGTGTAACAGTAACTACACAAACGCTAATAAAGCAGAGAAACTCAAAATTAATCTAAAGCCTCTTTTACAGTAAATTACAGTAGTTTCTTCGTTTACACATTCAGCTCGTCACCAGAACGTTACCGCGTCTCGTCTTTTCACACTTGACCTGACAACGCTGAGAATTCCAGTTCCTAAAACAACCTGTTGGGGGCAGTAATGAGATCAGAAGAGTCTAAACTGAAGAAGGAGGTAACGAACAGCACCGTTGAGTATTTGTTACAGTATTTAGAGAGTATTCAGACTCCTCTAGAGACTCTTTCAAAAACGTGACCAGCAATAAATCTAGTGACGTTTCTTGATGTTACTGGAGATTTTAGGAGACAAATTTTTCAGTGTTTGTGTCAGTGTTTGTGTCAGTGTTTGTGTCAGTGTTTGTCACAGTGTTTGTGTCAGTGTTTGTGACAGTGTCAGTGTTTGTGTTTGTGTCAGTGTTTGTGACAGTGTTTGTGTCAGTGTTTGTGTTTGTGTCAGCGTTTGTGTCAGTGTTTGTCACAGTGTCAGTGTTTGTGTCAGTGTTTGTGTCAGTGTTTGTGTCAGTGTTTGTCACAGTGTCAGTGTTTGTGTCAGTGTTTGTGACAGTGTTTGTGTCAGTGTCAGTGTTTGTGTCAGTGTTTGTGTCAGTGTTTGTGTCAGTGTTTGTCACAGTGTCAGTGTTTGTGTCAGTGTTTGTGTCAGTGTTTGTGTTTGTGTCAGTGTTTGTGACAGTGTTTGTGTCAGTGTTTGTGTTTGTGTCAGTGTTTGTGTTTGTGTCAGCGTTTGTGTCAGTGTTTGTGTCAGTGTTTGTCACAGTGTCATTGTTTGTGTCAGTGTTTGTGTCAGTGTTTGTGTTAGTGTTTGTGTCAGTGTTTGTGTCAGTGTTTGTGTCAGTGTCAGTGTTTGTTTGTGTTAGTGTTTGTGTCAGTGTTTGTGTTAGTGTTTGTGTCAGTGTTTGTGTCAGTGTTTGTGTCAGTGTCAGTGTTTGTTTGTGTTAGTGTTTGTGTCAGTGTTTGTGTCAGTGTTTGTGTAGTGAGATGGTGGGCAACAGGCTACCACAGCCTCCTACCAGACCAGTAGGATTCAGATGTTGTAGGATTCTTCTGGCTCCCAGCTGTATTTCAGTAGCTCGCCATCTTAACCCAAAAAGGGTCACCTAGCCTGCATTGAAATAAACAGGACCAATCAGAATTCATAAGTATGCTAATCTAGCTAGCATATTAATAGCTTATAGCCATTAATTTTTCTTGTTCATGTGTACACAAAATAAAATCATAATCAAATAAATACCAAATAAATACATACATGGTAAGTATTCTCATAAGTGTGCAGTATTTGTACATTAATAAACATTCACATTCATTTCAATAGTAACCACTTCAAGTTAAGGCTTTACCAAATCAGTTTGAGGTGCTATATAAATGCTAACAGCTAAACCCAATACACAGGCTGATTAATACAACCACAAGCATTAACAATAGCATCTTAATGACTCAATAAACCAAATACATAGGCTTCCATAGAGTTAAATGAAGAAATATGATTAGTTTAGCATTAGTCCAGAAACGCTAGAGGCAACCCATTAGCATTAGCCGCTAACGTTAGCATGCTAACAACCAAACAATTCATTCAGACTCACCAATTCCAGTCACTATTCGGTTCACACTGACGCTACACGGCTCCGGGTTCACGTACAGTTGATATCTGAGTTATATAATTAGATTATTAGTTTAAAGTGCATGAGAAAGGCGAAAAACAGAGAAAATAAGTAATAGTTTGAGGTACGAACCTGCAGCAGCTCAGTCAAAAGGAGGAGGCCAGGGCAGGTTTGTATATTCGCTCCACGCGACCTGATTGGCCGAGCGTGGCCAGGTGATTACAGTCACGTGACTTACGTAACCAGACACGTAAAGGTGATGTGTTCATGGATTTGAGAGGTGCAGGAACATACTAAGGGCAGATTTAACCCTGTGTTACACCAATGAGTCTCTTTTTGTCCATTTAAAGATTGTTAATGTAGATTATTGCCCGATCTAATAATTTAAGTGCACTGTTAATATAATAAAAATATTGTGAAATGTGCATTTTTTCAACAGAAGTTCATTTTGATGAGCACTAGTTGTTTCAAAAAGGTAAGACTTTATTGATGCCACAATGAGGAAATTCACTTAAAGTAAAGTGCAAAAGTAGTGTTGGAAAAAAATAAAAAGTGAGCATGCAATTAAAATATATACACAGACTTAAGAACAAATTTTAAAAACAGAATATGAAAAATATTTTTTTTAAAAAGATAAAATCCCCAAATAAATATGTTGTTGTTATGTTGTTTGTTTTTCTTTTCTGAGCCAAGGACAGAAGCTGGAGAATCATCCAAATATAAGTCTTTTCCAGTGATGTAACTGCATTTGTTTTCAGTAAATTTCCTTCAATATCACCAGGTCTTACTCTGTAAATTACCAGAACAGATTTACTTTGAAATCAGTTCTGGCTCTTTTCACACATGAAACTGTTTTGGTAAAATGCAGGAACGTTGACAGGAAAGACTCGGGTGAAAGGAAATTAAATCCACAATGCACACATTTTTATAAATAAATATTTCCCCAAACACATTAGGACGTAGAGACAAGAAAATTCATTCAGTTTGATTAATTAAAATGATTTGTTTGTGAAGACAGACAAAAGGGTGAAACTGTCAAGTGTCACCTTAAAATAAATGTGATGACAGCTTTGAGAGGCCAGTCATTAGTCCTCGCAGCGAGAAGACAACTATTATTGTTTCTGCTCAATAGAAACTGAAACAATGGCCGAGCTTCAATGTCACTTAATATTAAAAACATTCCTTTTTAACAAAATCTCAGCTTTAATGACCATCATTAAAAGCACATGCAGTATTTTTCAACAGAGTGAGCATTTGAAAACATTAGTGTGTTTATATCATGAGCAAACGGTCTATTTAATAGGATTATATAACTGTTCAGGTATATTATTGAATTTTCGTTCTAACGGTCTAATATAATGCACTAATTTGATGGAGCTGACTCTAAAAGTCCTCACAAGAGCGATCAGCACAATATAAATGTCCATACAGCACTATTTTAAATGCTCCTCCAGACTTTTCTAAGTGGAACTAAACAATTTATATTTTAGGGTTGCAGCAGTTCAACAATATTTACTGAAGTGGCCTTTAAGAAGATATAAAACATTAAAATGTCAAGTAACTATCAATTTAGATGCACGATGGGAGTGAGTGCATCAAAAGACAGACCTTTGTTCTATAAAGATAATCACCTGTGTCATGTATTAAATTTAACTACATTTGTATAAAATTTTCACAAAACAGATCAAACTCTTCTTATGTCCACACAAAAAATAAATAAAAATAAAGCTATTAATCTGTGTGTGTGGAGCTGCAGTGTCATTTAGCGCCACCTGCAGGAGTTTAGAGGTGAGGGCTTCCTTTAAGTGTTTGTAGTGATGCTGTTTGTGGACATTTTCTGACGAGTTTCTATTTTTTTTTAGCCAAAATTTAATTTAATTTAATTTAATTTAATTTAATTTGAGCTGGAGTGTTTATTAAATATTTTAATTTTTATTTAATTTTATTTTAATTATTCAGAAAGCTGAGATTTACTAATAAACAACAAATCCATACTGAAAACGTCAAAAGGTAAAAGATAGAAGGGTTTTACATGAACAAACAAACCAATGACCCTATGGCAGTGTTTTAAATAATCTCTTTGGCCTAAAAATGCTGTTTACTGATAATCAAAAACACTCAGACTTGTCCTAATTGTCCTCAACCACTCTTCTCTCTGAACAGCTTCTTGGAAAACTAATTAATTTCCACTAATATAAATATTCAGATCCAGAATAAAGCCACGATGCAGACTTTCTCAGCAGCTCCGACACAAATCACAGCCTTTTCTGATGAAGACGTGTTCTCGAGAGCTCTTAACCCTCACCTGCTCATTTGGAAACGAACATCCGTCTGACACAGAAGAAGGTTTTATCATCACCAAATTCAATACAGGACAAAAAGAAGTAATGCTTAGTGTCGAGGTTGGACAGAGCCTTTTGAAATTAAAATACGAGGTTGGGACGGATTGACAGTAGAGGACAATGGACTGAGACTAAATGAGCTAAATGAATGGTTCAGTGATAATAATAAATGAATCACAGGCTGCAACCTTCACTTTGACCACGTTTCAACTCAAAGTGAACAAAGAGAGACTAGAAAAAAAGAGCTTAAAGATAGACTAATGGGTTTTACATGCGTCTGAACTGTTGTTGTTCAGATCAATGTCTCAAAGTCAGATGAAATGATTCTGGGATGTTTCTGTTACATAGTGATGTAGAAAAGTGACAAAGTGAGGCTCTGAGGAGGAAATTAGGCCAAATAAGAGCAGCTAAGACAGGACTGAGATACAAACGACAATTTTTGATGGTTATTTACAAGCTTTTTCAACACTAACCAAGACCAAAAGACTTAACCTGAACTAAACGTAAAAGAGAATCATCTAGTGTTTATTCTAGGGGATTGTAACAGATGAGAACCTCTATTCAGGAACAGAAAACCTTGGACAATCACATGCTCCAAAAAGGAGCGCTCCCATTGGTCGACACTTGTCACATGACGTTCCAGGAAGTTTAATAGCTGCAGATAAAGGGTATTTTCAGCTGAATATGTCTTTTAACAGAGAAACAGCTGAAAAAAGAAAAGCATCAACAGAGAAAAGGGAGGCAACGTAAAACACAGATAAATACTGTCAATTCAATCACGTAATGTTTAACGAGGAGGAGATAATTGTCGTCCTGACGCTGAAGTCACAGCTAAGCTAACGCTAAACTCTAAACTTCAGTTTGGTCAAATGGATTAGTATTTTGGAGGAAGAATTGGTTTGGTTTTTATTTTTTTATTTTTTTATAAAAGAGAAGCTGCTTTTGGAATTTTGTTTGGAATTTTTCCTGTATTTCATTGCGACCCATTGATTAATAGACTCTGTGATAAGTTAAAAGCAACATTTTAACAGTAATATTTTTGTTGGGTTTTAGTCTTCATTTACCTGGTGCTGTTCATTTAGCCTCTGGTGCTGTTTGTTTTACATGACTTTAGTGTAGTTTTACAATAATTCTAATATAATAAAACTAGTATAATAATACAAGAGTTAACAGAACATGTTTTTAATCCCTTTTGTGATCTGATCCAGACTGGGATTATTAGATGTTTGTCTGGTTCAACTGGTTTTAAACATCAGGATTTTTCCATTGACACTGTTTCAACAGCGAGGAACATATTTTCTATTTAGATAAACTTATTGTGTAAACATGGCCACTTTACTCAGGTTTTTTCATTACTATCTCATCCTTTATTCCCATGTATTGGTTTGTTTGTCTCTCAACTCCTCAGTGTCTCAGTCCTTTTGCTTCATGTTATTGCTGTGGCTCCTCTTTCTTCGAGACATGTTTACTCTCTGCTCATTGGCTGTTTTTCGCCGCTTCTTAATATCCGATAAACGGATGTGACAGGCTTCTGCCGAGACGAGCGGCTGCTGTCAAGCCACAAATGAGCAAAGTAAACAGGTGAAAGATGACAACAAAGCAATACCCAACATGGCTCTGTGCTCCGTTCATGAAGTCGCTGTCACAGCCAATCAGCAGCGGCGCCTTGATACGAGCCGACGGTTAAAAACACAAGTAAATAGCACAAGTTTGATTAATGGTGAAAACTGAAAGCAGACAGCACATCGCCCCCTTCAGGAGAACAGGCAACATAATACATATCTACTGTATTCATTACAAAAGCAGCATTTAAAATGTGAGGAAAATATAAGGCGTCAAGATGAGACACAGTTTCATTTAGTTTTTCAGTGTAATCTCCTAAAGTTTATTGTAACAGGAATCATCTGAAAAAATGAGACCTTAAGACGTGATCTAGTCTTTATAATGAAGGATTTTAATAGATGAGAATGATCAGTCCACAGCAGGATTTTGTCCAATCACAGCTCACTTCAGGTAAAAAGGAGCGCTCCCATTGGTCGACACTGATGTCAACAACGAAGGAACAAGGAAATAAACCAAGGAAATGGGTTATTCTGTTGGAAATACGTCTTATTTTACAGAGAAACAGCTCAAAAAAGATAAAAATAGAGAAACAGGAGCAGATTAAACATGAATAAATGAGATAAATGGATAAATAAAACATGATTACAGGGTCACTAGAGTCTACAACGGTAAAATCCAAAGATAAAAGTTTCAGGTCAGCTCTAAACTTTGATTTAATGCTATATATTAATATTTTGTTGAGGAAAATTGGCCCAGTTTAACTAAATAAGTGTTTGTTGCTGATCAAAATCCCATAGTATGCCTCCCAATTAGATTGTACTACACTGGATGTGATATTGTGATGCAAAACCACTTATTTTAGATCTACTTTTTCTTTGTCAAGCTTAATTTAAAAGTATGAGTAGAAAAAAAACAAAAAACAGTGTGACATTCTAGCTGTTTTTCATTTTTCAACCAATCAAAAAATGCACCACTGAGTCGAGCACGTTCATGTTTTTTTTTTTTGGCTTTAAAATCAGCAGGTGATTTGTATCGGGCCGGACAGCACAGGGAACATACTGTATGTGAGAGATGGAGTAATTAGATGTTCAAAACAAGTCATGAAATAAAAAAATAAAACCACATCTGCCGCTTCACTGCTTAAGCTTGAAATGAGAGCGGCGTCTGAGAGGAAATGGAGCTGGAGTGTTTGTTAAAGGTGGAGCTGTGATTGGGAAGGAGCTAAAGTGAAGTGTTTTCTGATGGAAGGAGAGTGTGTCATTAAAGACGGCACAGATCTGGAAATCAGTGACTCGGAGGAAAGAGCTTTGACTCGACAAAAACACTCGGCGTAAACAGAGTGCATTTTAAACACGGAACAAAACCGTCTCTGAGAAATGCATCGAGATGTGTCGCATCAGGCCGTTTTTGTGGGTAATAGAAGACAGATTTCCTGCAGAAAGACGTACAGTAATCGCACGGTTCAGTCTTAAAGCTGCAGTTTAGTTTCTGGAACCTGTGAACACTACGGAAGCCTGGCAGGGACACACTGTGGGGTCTGAACGGATAAATCCTGAATGAATGGAACAGACGAGGAGCTGCTGATGAAGAGATGATTGTTTTATGAAATACATTTAGTTTATTTGTGCTTTTCCTCCAGCAATAAACCTCCTTAAATCCAACTAAAACCTGTTCAAATCCATCTAAAACCTGTTGAAATCCATCTAAAACCTGTTCAAATCCATCTAAAACCTGTTCAAATCCATCTAAAACCTGTTGAAATTCATCTAAAAATTGTTGAAATCCATCTAAAACCTGTTCAAATCCATGTAAAACCTGTTAAAATTCAACTAAAACCTGTTGAAATCCATCTAAAACCTGTTCAAATCCAACTAAAAGCTGTTGAAATCCATCTAAAACCTGTTCAGATCCAACCAAAACCTGTTCAAATTCTTCTAACACCTGTTGAAATCCATCTAAAACCTGTTAAAATCCATCTAAAACCTGTTAAAATCCTTCTAAAACCTGTTAAAATCCTTCTAAAACCTGTTGAAATTCATCTAAAACCTGTTCAAATCCAACTAAAACCCATTGAAATCTATCTAAAACCTGCTGAAATCCATCTAAAACCTGTTTAAATCCAACCAAAACCTGTTGAAATCCAACCAAAACCTGTTGAAATCCAACTGAAACCTGTTTGAATCCATCTTTTTCAAATTGAACTTCAGCCTTTTCAAGTCCATATAAAACCTATTCAAATTCAGCTAAAACCTGTTCAGATCAATCTAAAACCTGTTGAAATCCAACTAAAACCTGTTCAAGTCCATATAAATCCTCTTCAAATCCAACTACAGTTTGACTTTTGTGATCTACTGGATTTACAGAAACACATATTAGTTTTTTGAATTAGTTTTAGGAGCATTAAAGTAGTACCAGGAAGTGTGTAAGAGCATCACCTGCTGTTGAAGAACATGTAACTCACCTTTGTCACCGTCTTTGTCCAAAAGTCATATTGTAACCTACAATGGCAGAGATAAATGCAATCTCATTTCGATTTACTGTAAACAGGAAAGACCAGGCTGTGCATCTCTAATGCTACCGACCCCAAAAATGTACAGAAAATGACTAATAAGAGGTTAAGTTACACTTTTACTTGGACTTTTACCAGTTTTACATGGATTCAAACTAGTTCTAACAGGATACTTATGAATTTTAAATGTTTCAATCAAGACTTCACCTGATTATAAATGTTTTTTTTGTATTTGTATTGGTTATAATTCCATTTGGATTGGTTTTCTTTCAAGAGATCATGTAATCTTTCAGGAGTGTATGGCTTTAATACCACCACAATGTAACACCCCATGAGTCTGTCACATCCTGGGTTCACATCCTCGCGCCCACATACGTCCGTGTTCAGAACATATGCCATATTAATGCCACAGTTCCTACAGAAGCCTGCGTCAGAGGCCATTAGTGGAGCGTGGATCGATGGCGTGTGATGGCGAGCCGCCGGAGCCGTGCTGGTTAATGAAGCCTCTGTCCTGGCCTGGATCCGGCTCTCGTACAGAACAGACTCACACAGGGCAGAGGAGCTTCACACTTCGTCCTCTGGAAGTGAAAACATGTGTCCGATAATAACCCACCGCGATGGAGGAGGACGGACGCAGTGGAGTTTAGAGCTTCAACACGAGAGGGACAACTGTATGGTCACACTTTACACTTTCATTTATTCAAACTTACAAGGTTTAGCTAAAAAAAAATTAAAAAAGACTCCTATAAGATGCCTTTTCCGTACTTTAAGCGGTATTGCCCTAGAAATACTTTCATGGGACGCAGCACATTCCAAATACTGGGAGGTTTAACTTCATATTTAACCCTTTTAATATAATTTTTAGTGAAACATTTATTTTATTTTTTTGTCCCACATATTTAAATTTGAATTTTAAAGTCTGAGAATGTCAACAAAAAATGTATTCTAATCAGTTTTTATATTTTTGTTTTAAGTCCCTCGGAAACATATTGCTCTGGGGAATGAAGAAAATAAATAAATAAATAAATGACAGACTTTTAAGGTAGATTTATAATAAATCTCTGCATTTTAAACATGAATGTGCTTTTTCTTTTGCTGCTCTCAGTTTTAGGAACTAGGACGGAAAGTGGTGGAGTTAATATCGAGCGTTAAATGTTCACTTTAGGCTTTTGTTTTCCATTTGGGGGATGCCTGAAATGAGCCTTTGTTGTGAAGAACATCCAAAAGTGACGGAAATTGGTTGGTGCCATGTTTGTCCACAGTTTGACAAGGCTGTAGTTAGAAGTAAAAGGTCAGAAAAGCGCTGGGAGAAAGTGAAAACCAATTGAGGCTCAGGAGGATAAAGGTAAATATCAGGTGTGAATATGATCAGTGTTTTGGTTTTGGTCTGTCTGTTTCATCTTTCTTTTCAAATACCATAAAGACACATTTTAATAACCTGCATGTTTTACTCTTTATGAAATCTACACGGATGTTACTGCATTAACATACGTTTGCCTTGTGAGACCGAGTTAGTTTATTTATTGACAGCGGGCGTTTAAAACAAAAGAAACACTCACTCAAAGCCAGCGTTTCATATTCTTCCAATTATTCTGTGAAAGAAGCGAGGGCAGCCTTTGACGTTTTTGTGGGAAACACGATGCTGCAGAAACAGAGCCGTTAAGCTCCCAGCTCTGCCTCGCTCCACGTTAATTCAAGAGAAATGCTGTTGTCTCTGGTCCTTCCCCGAACTTCAATTTGTCTTCTTTTTGTTCTCTACTGCACGACTGTTAAAATATGCTGATGAAAAAGGCAGGGAAACAACACTAAACCGGTGTTTTTATACCCAGAGGATACGTGCTTCTTGTTAGCCCGCTTTTCTGCCTGACTTGACACTTTTTGCCGGATCAAACGTCTCATCACAAAATGCAACCTACAAACAAAAGTGCTTACCCATAATCCATCAGGGCAGGTGCGTGTGATGCGGGGCGCTCCGAAAACCAACGGCGGGGCTCGGCGTTAATCCCACAGACGAGCTACGGTCTAATTAACGAGCTCGACCTCAGCGAGAAATCGGATTGTGTTTTTTCTCGACAAAACAGAAATGTAGCAGAAGAGTTCAACAAATGGAGCAGGTTTTTGAGGCGAACGCTGCTGTTTCTGCTTCGTCATTGCCCCGTCTCCAGCTCTGATTTCACCTGATGAACCACTCTTTGTGTTTGGTGAAAAAGAAAGCATCAATAATAATAATAATATGACTTCTTTCTACTTTTCTTGTGGCCTAACCTGACTCAGACTGACCCATTCACTTAAACCTGCATGAATCTGGATCTAACACAGAGAGAACATGCTGTTGTTGCCAGGTTTGCAGTTTTCCCGCGGTTTTGTTTTACTTTTAATCACTTGCCGGTTGTTTTTTTATTCTGTGGGTAAATGTTTGACATATTGCATCAGTCATATTTAGCTGAAATGGTTGAAATGTTTTACTCTTTTTCATTTTTATGGCAGATTGGCAGGATCTTAAGGTAAAAATCATGAAAATGACTAATATACAGTGATTTTCATGTTGCATATTTTGAGTTTTGGTGTTATTGGGCTAGTTTTGCCGCAAAGAAAGTACGGTTGCTCACCTGAAGAGCTCAAAACTGGAAGGTTCATACTGGTTCATGTTGTTTTTACTGATTCATAACATATTTATTGTCAACATGTGTAATCAAACAGGTGTTCAATGAGTCTATGATTAAATTTTGGTACATTTCATTTGTGTTTGCTGAGAATACAGTGATGATTTGGAGTTTTTTTTGTTTTTTTGTTATTGTTTTTACCTTTAAATCTTGATTATAAAAGGATCTTAATGGTTTTAAAGGTGAAGCAATGTGAGAAATGACTGTTGTGTTTAATAAATCATTGATGCTTCATGTGAGACAGATTCTAATGTGTCCAGAAGAAAAAATGTTGTCCTGCACTAAACGATATATTTTCTTGATTTTAAACTCAAGGTCCTATGGAGACTTAAGTAGTTTAATTCTGTTACATTCTTTAGTTTATTTCCTTTAACATAAATACCAGGAGAACTATTGAGTTTGTTAGTTTTAGTAAAGTAAAAACAGAAGTGTATTTTATTTTGAAAGGAGAATAACCAGAGGGAATATACGTGGATAGAGCCATGAAGTCTCCCTTTGCCAAATTTAGCTGAATTTCAGAGACTTATTAGTATTTTTTAGCTTGAGCTCTGATTATTGTTCCTTATTTACCTCACTACGCAACAGGAACCCATTTCAGAAACTTAAAAAAAACACATTTCAGACATTATTATTTCAACAAACCTCTCAAACCAAAAGCAGTTTTAATTTAGCCGCTGACTTATGGAATGGACTTTGACTCGAGCAGATGAAACCGATGAATAAAAACTTCTTATGTAACACACTTTAGCTTCACCCAATCTGTTACAGCGGAGTAATTAGCGAGGTCAGCGCCCTGTTCATTTAAACCTCCACAATCTCACGCTGCAGTTTGACTAACGAGTGGATTTGTGTCGTGAGGTCCGTGAGAGGAGCTGCAGACTGACATCGTATCGTCCCTTCTGGTTTTTTTTATTTTATTTTCCGCTGGCAGCTCTCATCTGCCATGTTGGAGGGAGCGCTGCATCACTTGGCACCTTATTTATTTTAATTATTTTGATTCCCGCTCTCCGTCGCTGGCATGCCTGGCTCGGGGAATTGCTGATGGCTGACACTCATTTGTCAATCTCACCGCGGCTGCCTGCCAATTATAAAATGAAAAGTTTTGGCGAGGCCATTAGAAACAGGGCCTGGCTGGTGCTTTTTCGCTGAGCGTTAACAGCCACTTCCTCCTGCACCGCTCTTTTTCTCCTCAGCACAATGTGGGCCTGACAACAGCGAGGTTAGCGTTAGCGCCGCTGCGTTTGAAGACCCCACTCTTTGCTGTGTTATCGGTGCTTCCAGTCTGCGCCGCCCGATTTAGAAACCAGCTTCTGTCACATTGTCCGCACTGGTTTCTCTGCATCAGCACAATATCATCTCCAGGAGACACTGCGGAAAAGTACTCTCCACTTTAAATACACTTAAAGCCAAGGCAAAGTCATCTCTATCTTCAACAGTTTTTGATGATTCTTAATTTTAAGCCAAAGTAATTTATGAGGAGATACCACATGGTTTGATTAAAGACACCTAACTTTTATGGATTTGCATCAGTGACTCTTTCTACAAGTGCATCTCATTGGATTGTTGCACTTATCTTACAAATATAAAATCTGTGAAAAGTTCAGGTGGAAAGATATCTCATGACAAGATAATGTGATAATAATATCACTTTGAGGCACAGTGTATGGAGTATTTGGATTTTAAGGCAAAGGTTGCACTTGATTTGGAGAAAAGTAAAGTAAAAAAGACAAAACAGCTGCAAAGTTAATCCCCCCCAAAAGGATTTCTAAGACTCAAGGACCACAGCAGTAGTAAAAAATCTGAAGAAAGTCTGATGATTTAAGTTTATTCTTGTGTATTTCTAAAATGTTTCCTGAATGAGAAGCATTGGGATTGGGTAAACCTGCTGTCCATCCAACCTTACCTGAATCTCTCATCTCTCCTGAGCTGACTGTATATACAGTGGTGTGACAAAGTATTTGACCCCTTCCTGATTTCTTTCTTTCTTTCTTTTTTTCCACATTTGTCACACTTCAATGTTTCAGGTGAAATAAATCAAATATTAGACAAAGACAACTCAAGACACCACTAAATGCTGTTTTCAAGTGATGATTTTATTTATTAAAGGAAAAAATGTATACTAACTCACCTAGACCTATGTGAAAAAGTATTTGCCCCCTAAACCTAATAACTGGTTGTGCTTCAGCAACTGCATCAAGCTTTTGAGAAACAGGCCAAAGTCTTTCTCATTTCTCTGGAGGAATCTGGGCCTTTCTTCTACAGAACTGTTTTAATTCAGTTTTTAAGCATGAACTGTCTTTTTAACGTCAGACCACAGCATCTCGATCAGATTCAAGTCCAGACTGTGGCTAGACCGCTCCAAAACCTTCATTTACGGACATTCTCCTTCAGGATTATTTGGTTCAGAGCAGAATTCATGTTTGAATTGATCACAGTGAGTCGTCCAGGTCCTGAACATCACACTACCACCACCATATTTACCTGTTGATGATGTTCTTTTACTGAAATGCTCTGCTACTTTTACTCCAGATGTAACCGGACACACACTTTCAAAAACTTCAACTTTTGTCTCGTCAGTCACTGAATCTTTTTGCTGCAAGCTTGGTTTAGGCTGAAGTTAGTCTTGGTTCATGTAATGTTCACTGTGGTCTTTTCTAACTACAGACTAAACAACAAAAGCCTTTCTGAAGTCACTCTAGATGTGAAAGGAGAGTGTGGATGAGGGCTCAGTCTGACTGGACTTTTTCTATGACAATCCAAACCCTGCTGCATTGGAGCTCACTTTAATGAACTCAACAAAAGCCAAACACTAATAAGACATTTAACCTTCTCAGTGCTGTTTAAAAATACATCTAACCAGCCTCCAAAATTCACAAAATCTGCATAAACAAGACGACTTTGCAACTGACTCCATGTTTAGCTGCTTTATCGCTAAAGGCTACAAGCTACAAGTCACTGGAAGATTAGGACTATGCTCTGTCGGACTTGGTTTTAGGATCATAATAAGGTCAGGTCATATAAACATATATGAAAATAGCAGGTAATGGCCTTATTGATACAAAAGACCATGTCCTATTTGTAAATGACCAAGAAAATGTGCGTTATGTCTAAAGTAAGGAAGTAACATCCAAATCTGAGAGAAAGTTAAGCCCTTTTTTACGGTTAAAGAAAAAAATAAATAGAATAGAATAAAAATACAAACCCACGGCGCCCCCTACCATTCAGATAGAAAGAGTTAGACTGATATTCGCTCTCTAGAAACTTCCCTCTGTCACACTGTCCACATTGCATCACACCACTTCCTCTGCATCAGCACAATAACATGTACCGCAGTCCGTGGACACTTTTTAACAGCTAATAACAACTCGGGCAGCTCCGGCTCGGCTCTGACTCCGACTCTGCTGATGTAGCTCATTTTCATGTGCACTATTTCTGTATTTAAGCCCAGTGTGACAGGTGTGGGCAAAAAATGAACAAATTCCCTCCAGTTTAAATGACTTTACCGGTGATTTTTGAGCTCATTTACTACAAATCAGAAGTAGTTTGCATTAATTCTTCTGGGGGGCCCCGAGGCAAAAGTGTGCAGCGGGTTCTTATTAACAGCAGCTCCCTCCGACTCCCTCCTTTTCCGAGTAACACACTGTACTTTTACTGAAGCCTACTGTATTTATACCAGAAGACAGTGGGAGTTTAAACTTACTGCACATAACGCAGTCTGAGAGAGAATAGTCTACAGTCATAAACCCATTATCAATGTAAGAGACATATATGTGTGTGCTATTGAATATAATATGGAAAAAATACTAATCCATTTGACCAAACTGAAGTTTAGAGTTTAGCGTTAGCTTAGCTGTGACTTCAGCGTCAGGACGACAATTATCTCCTCCTCGTTAAACATTACGTGATTGAATTGACAGTATTTATCTGTGTTTTACGTTGCCTCCCTTTTCTCTGTTGATGCTTTTCTTTTTTCAGCTGTTTCTCTGTTAAAAGGCTAAAAATACACTTTATCTGCAGCTGTTTCTTCCTGAATTCCTGAATAGAGGTTCTCATCTATTACAATCCTTTATAATAAACAGTAGATGGATCAGAAAGGCAAGAAGTTCTCCCTGTGTTTCCTCAGGGTGCTCTGGTTTTCCCAAAAGCCAGAAACACATATAGGTCCCACTACTGTAGCACTCTCAGGTGGACATCCCGGGTTAAACAAAGGTCAAGTAAAATAAATATGTCTGGAACAGTCCCACAGCAGGTGATGACCTGGATTCTTCTGAAATATTCATCCCAAAAAAGAATCCTGGAGACTGTGTAACACCTGTAGTTTTTCTGTTTCCGAGAGCTACCGACTCAAAAATGTGCCAGAAAAATGGTGAAATACACGGAGAGAGCAGTTGGTTTACAATCACCTCCACATCTACAGGAATATGTGAGTGGGAAATTAAAGCTGCAGAACATGATTTCGGTTTTTGTCCCGGTCTCAGACTCCACTCTCCTCCAACAGTAGTAGGAACCTTTCCTGCATCTTTTATTTAAAAAAAAAAGGTAAAACCGGACCAATTTTTCACCACAAAATACTAATATGTTACATTAAATCAAAGTTTAGAGCTGATCTGAGACTTTTATCTTTGGAGTTTACCGTTGTAGACTGTAGTGATCTTGTGATTTGCTGCTGTTTCTCTATTTTTATCTTTTTTGAGCTGTTTCTCTGTAAAATAAGACGTATTTCCAACAGAATAACCCATTTCCTTGGTTTATTTCCTTGTTCCTTCGTTGTTGACATCAGTGTCGACCAATGGGAGCGCTCCTTTTTACCTGAAGTGAGCTGTGATTGGTCAAAATCCTGCTGTGGACTGATCATTCTCATCTATTAAAATCCTTCATTATAAAGACTAGATCTAGATTTTTTCAGATGATTCCTGTTACAATAAATGTTTAGGAGATTCAACAGAGACACAGAGGCAAATAGTTGTTTCTAGTAGCTCTATGAATCATTTATGAATCATTATGGATCACGTCTGTGTACATTGTAAACAGAGCACTCCTGTTACCAGTCGATCAGATTCGTGCTGCTGTTGAACCAGCCTGCAGCCTTATTGTGATGTGTTACTCAGCTCTCAGAAATAAGCCGCTGCATTTGCACAGGGCTGAGATTAAGGTCTGAAATGTACGGTTTCAGCTCACAACCTGTGGATCGATAATAACAACCCGGAGTGACAGGCTTAGACATTGACCGACTTCTCCTCCTTGTACGGCTTTACCTCGCGTTTGTCCCGGGTTCGCAGCCTGTAATCACTGCCAGCGTTCGTCAAGCGGCAATTTGACATTTCAGAACAAAGCCGGGGCCTGGATAGAGAGCGGTGCGAGAAGGTGCTAATGAGCATGTTGCAGAAGCTCGCAGGTGTGTTTTTAGCTTTGACAAAGTGGCTTTTCACCTGTCTGCTCTACTGCCATCTCACGTACCATCGCGCATCACGCCACAGCGGCTCCAGATAACGGCGAAGCAAGGACGCAGAGAAAAAAAGGGAAAGAGGGAATACAAAGGAGACAATGGCGGAGCGTGTGGCCATTGATGCCGAACCAATCATACGGGCTTTGAAAGATCGGCTTCTCGGGCAAAATAGAAAGGCTTTTTACAGAAAATAATCACCGTGGTATTAAAAGGCACGGTGCTCTTTTGTTAACTCTTACGAGGCGGGACGAGTGTTTGCATATGAAGTGGGCTAAAATGTGATTAGACCAGATAAGCTGCCAGGATTCTGGAGGATAACACTCTTCTTACTTAAATCTACTCCCAAATTTTACATAGATTAAAATATGTAAAAGGGATTTTGAGATGTCTCCCACTTCGGGGAAAGTCACAAAATGGAAAGCACTCAGATGAAGATTTGAAACAGTTTTGGTTTGATTCACTCAAACCAAGGTCTCAGTTTTGGTGGATTGAATGAAATTGGTGCAAAACAGTAAATAAACATGATTAAACTGAACAGATGTCAACTTTTGAATGGTTTCTTTGACTAACTGTGATCATTTCATGTTGAAGAGGCATGTTTCACCCAAAAACATTTAGTTTGTTTACACACGGACAACATTTACTTTTCAAAACTGTAAACTTTTGAAAACAGATGAAGATTAGCTCTGGTTTCATTCGTCCACTCTGATCCCAGCGCTCTCAGTGGAATCAATGAGGAACCATTCTGATTATATATTATTTGTTTTAGATTTATTGATGATTGTGGAATTGTTGCACGTTTATACTTTTTGAAAGATTATTGCACATTTCTCATTTATGCACGAATAACTCCAGAAACAGTTCTGCACAAACATCTCAAACGTGCTAAATTTACACACAGTCTTAGCTTTTAGCTCCTGCAGCTGTGAAAAATCAGACACAGATCACTTAATTAATCAGTTTGCATTTTTTCCATCTTTAATTTGGAAAGAAAGAGAAAGCACAGAGTTTAACATATGAATAAGTACATTTTTTAGGTAAATCAGGCTTTTGGAGTTTAGCAGCGCTGCTCCAGAAAAAAACAGGTTAAAGGTTATTTTTATTTGTTTTGTTTTGTTTTTTGCTTTGCTTTGTTTTTTGTGACTTGTGTGTATGACTGGCGTATTGGCAATGTAAGGGTTCACAGCACCCCTACTGGCTAGGCAGACATACTACACTGTACAACAAACGAGCTTTTTTAAAATAAAATAAAATAAATAAAATAAAATACAGAAATAAAAATAAAGAAATAAAAGAAAATAAATACAGAAATAAAAATAAAGAAATAAAAGAAAATAAATACAGAAATAAAGATAAAAAAAAAAAATAAAATTGAATAAAATAAAATAAATAAAATACAGAAATAAAAATAAAGAAATAACATAAAATAAAATTGAATAAAATAAAATAAAATAATAAAACAAACTAGCCATACCAGGTAATTCTTGTTGCTGATTGACTCATGTTTCTGTTCAGTGTTAGTTTTTTCGTCTGAGTCGCCATTCTCTTTCAACCATCACCTCATCTCTGTGAAACAGGTCTGGACTGCTTCTCATTCACAGCTATTTCTATTCAATATTTCTAACCTGTCGGACCAATCATAGCCATTTATCTAAACCTAATGAGCTTTATTCAGTTCAGTGTTTTATTTCTATAGCCCAATATCACAACAACAACTGCTCGACTTACTCTTTGTACAGATCAGAAAAAGAACACAGACGGTTCAGCAAACATCTTTGTGAAGTCAGACACAGATTTATATCCAGTCATAATGCATTAACTTTTTACAAGTCCCAGAAGAGCCCTAGTTCAAAAACCCCAACTCTCATTTTGGTGGAGCACAGATTGCGGCTGCTCTCCTCTCCATTGTTTCTCCACTACCTGTTGTTTTTCTAAAGGCCTACCGCTGTCTCCATTCGGTCCGGTCTCCGTCGTGGGAAGAGTAATGGCCGCCCAGAGGCTCGTTCCAACATCTTGTCAATCCTGCGGAGAGCCGTGTCGAATCACAGAGAGAAACACAGCGAACAACTATAAACATCAAACTCTACAAAAGCCCGAGCTCCTGCCAAGAGTCTATTATCACCGGGAGTATCATCACCATTTGCTCCTGGCAGGAAACAGCGCTGCGTCGCACAGAAGCGCTGAGAATGAAAGTGAGTGGTGTTGGTTTCCGCCACTAGACACTGCACACACAGATGGAAAAGTTTGTCTGGTAATAGTTGAAGCCTAAATCTTAACAGCTCTTGTCTTTTGAGAAAATGTGGAATAAACAGCAACAAAAAAAAGGTGATATTCTGTTGCATATGGCTGTAAATAAAACCAGGAGTGGAACAGAAGTGAATGGAACTGGTTCTTGTCGTGTTCAGACTTAGAAACAAACACAGTGAAGCAGAGTTTACGTTTCATGAAGCAACAATCTCCATTTTAACAATCCTCTTTAGCTCCGCCTACTCTCAGTAAAGACGACTGACTCTGTTTTACCTTTACTCTTTGTCTTTTAACTATTTATTTCTCTATTTTCTTTTACATTTGTCTTTTATTTCTGTAAAACTTTTGCGTTACCGAGAGTATGAACTGGCCTTGCTCCAAATTTAATTCCTCTCATTTCATTTTCTTCCTCGGATCTGGGGCGGGGTCGCGGGGGCAGCAGTCTAAGCAGAGATGCCCAGACTTCCCTCTCCCCAGACACCTCCTCCAGCTCCTCTGAGGCGTTCACAGCCCAGACGAGAGACACAGTCCCTCCAGTGTGTCCCAGCTCTTCTGCTCGGTTTTACATTGGATAAAGGCTTGAATAAAGTGCCTTATGTATGTATTAATAAAAATCAATTAACAAGAACATTTGACAACAATATTAAATAAAAGTATTTGGAATAGAACACAATCTGTTAAATCTTGCACATTATTTTTGTAACTTCTGAAATCCGGTTTATTGATTTCTGGAATATTACTGTGTCATAATTTTTTATAATTTTTGCACCAAATAACCTACACACTTCTATGTTTTTTGGATTGATGCTGTAATTTAATCTTGTTATTTGAAAATAAAACAAATAAACAACAAAAATAAAGTATTGAAGTGAAAAAAGTTGGTTTTAATTGTGGTTCGTTCAGTTATTTACCTGCATTTTTATGACATTAGCTTAGCTTAGCGTTAGTGTTGCTAATGCTAATACTATTCAGTTTCAGTTTGTGGTTAGCCATAAAAACACATTCAACAGGTAGACATTTGCTCAGGTGTGTACCTTCCTGTTCTGACCTCAACATCAGATATGAACATTAGTAATAGTAGTTATGTGTTAGCCTTAAATACAGAAGCTTAAATGTTTTAATCAACATGTGTAATCTGTTTAAGACAATGATCTGAACACATTTGGGTTTTAGCTGCAAAACAGTGAAGATTTGTACACTCTCTGGACACAGAAACATAATACAAACTGATGAATGTTTTGTGTAATGAACAGTGTATAATAATGACAAATGCAGACAGAGTTTTGGGATAAATGACATCTAACAGCCCACAGTTTTCAGCAGCTTGTCTCATAAATATGGACAGTAGGGCCTCGGTTTATTATAAGCCTCTTCAATAACACCACACGGTACACGGGTCGATGCTGTGACTGACAGTTCGCGGCAGAAATGCACAATTCATGACAATATGTGGTGATAAATGTGTAAATCAAATCCAGATGCGCGTCTCTATAAACAGTGGAACACCTCTCGTTAATGGTGTAAAGAGGGACCGTCCTCCGCTGCGTTTTTTTACTCACAGCTGCTGTTCCGATGCATCTCCATCGCGAGCCGACGAAAGTGAAAATGAGCTCGTCCCGAAGTGTGAACTCCCACTGATTACACAGCATTGTCTCCATCTGAGAATCTGCCTTCACAAAGCATCGGGCTGTGGCAGTGATGAGCGTACGGCCCAATAACCGTGTTCAGGGGAGAGTTTTCAGATGATGATCATTAACTGTTGGGAAATATTTACATTTATTTGGACACAATTATTGGTCTTTTAGCTTTTAACCTTTTCAAACACCTGTTAAAACATCTTTAAAATCAGACTAAATTTGCAAGAACATCCCCAGATAATGTGCTTTTAGCTGCTGCATGTAAACTTCTGAGTACAAATATGTCAAACTCAAGGCCCAGGGGCCAAATTGCGCTTTTTAATGTTTTATTTGGGACTAAAATACATGCCTTTTTCTGTGTTTTCTGTCTGTAACTCAGTAGATTGTCGCCAAGCTTCTCAAAAAATGCAATGTGGACAAAACAAAGCAAGAACCAAACAAAACTGAATAAAATAATCAGAAACAGGTGATATATAAAACCAGCTTTGTCCTGTTTTTAAGTAAATTTATCTCAAGCTAAATCTAAAACCATATTTATGTTTTGTTTCCTTTTCACTCCTTATTTTCTTTTTTGAGTTTTATCTATCGTCCAATCAACAGACTTTGTGTTTAGCTCAGAGGTCGCGTTAGACTTTTTCACTTTAATAATACTTATAATAACTTTTCTTCTTCAACATTTGAAGAATTTACAAGACGAGCACCGAGGACAGATTATTCCTTTTATTTCTGAACAACAGAAGAACAAAAACGGCACTTTACGTCCAACACGAAGCAGAACTTTTTATGTTTGTCCTTCGTCCTCCGCTGCGTCATTGTCTCTGTTTTCACTTTTATTAACAATATCACAACTATTTCTCCTCACACTCAGACGGGATGATTCAGGAGAATTACTGATTAATGTGCACATTCGCCACCAACTGGACAGGAGGAGGAATTACAGTAAATCCACCTCAAGAGTAAATATTTGGTTTTAGCTCCTCCTCAACCTCATTTGAAGAGAACCCAAAGTGCTACTGTCCTCTTTCAGGGGTAAAAGCACTATTTAATATATTTTTCTGTGCATGCATGTATTATTTCACCATTTTTAAAGCAAAACCTTCAGAAATAATGCGTTTACCAGTTGAAAACCCGTGCTGTCCTTCTGTAATTGGTGACCAGTCGCCCGTGGTGCAGCCTCTCGAGACGACAAACCTTCCTCTGTGAAAGCAGCTGTATTTTCTCTTTCTTTTTTTTGTCACAGACCTAAGCCTTCAACTTCCCTTTCATTTATTCTTGGAGGAACACAAGGCGAGTGGAGAGCGACGGCGGCGGTGTTGTGTGTGTCTCGGCAAAAAGAGCATTCAGTGGGGAGCGCCCAGTTGGCTTCTCTTTTACGTCTTCAGATATGAGCCCGAATAAGGTCAGGGAATAACCTTTGAAGTAGTGCGCTATAAACCGCAGAAGGGCCGACGGAGAGACGCCGTGACATTTTCTCTCTGCTCTAATTTGAAGCCGATCCACTTTAAAGATATCGGAGGTGGGAGGACTGCAGTGTTTTAGAAGAGTTTATCATCTGTTGACCTTCTCCGCCACAAAAGCCAGCGATGAACACAAAGACAGCTGAGAATAAAGGGGAGGAAAAAGCAAACGGTAAACGCTTCGCTTTGTGTTGGTTGAAGATGTTTGAAGAAAGCCCACAGAGTAAATCGACTCTGAAAAAAGAAAAAGAAGAAAGAAAAGCTTGTCATCTTTTCTGGCTCTACTTTATAGTCTCTTAATTAATGCCTCGGGAGACGAAAATCACAAAGTTTTGGTAATTACATTTTCATCAACAGGTGACAGACTGTGAGTAAGCAACCTTGGCTTTTATCTGAGAAATAATCATGTTCAGAGGCTAAAGTAACTCTGAAAATTCACTCAAAATGTGAAACCCAAAGTTTTGATTGAAGCAACAAGTTTGTTTCATAAGCTGTTGTTGTAAAAGTCCGTCTTTTTCTCTCTCTTTTCGTTGCCTCTCAGACCAATCATCGATCATAAATGAATCATTTAATCTGCCTTCATTTGTTCTGCCTCCTGGAAATCAAAGTGAATCGACATAGGACCAGACTAACAGCCAGATCCAAATAACGCTGATGCCCCTTTTCTAACTCAATAAGGAACCTCCTACCTCTTTACTGTCGACCTCATGACGCTGCACTAAAAGGTTGTGTCACAATGATCAGGAGTCTCTCTGATGTTCTTTTTTTGTCCCTGACTCAGACTCCACTCTCCTGCTTCTCTTTTATTAAAAAATAAAACCACACCAATTGACTAAAAGCTGATTGTAAACTTTTAGCTCTGACTTTAGCGTCAGTACAGCAATTATTTCCTCCTCAATAAACGTTGTGGGATTGAATTTTCAATATTCATCCTTATTTCACATTGCTTCCCTTTTCTTTGTTTATGTTTGTTCTTTTTTTCTGCTTTTTTTCTGTAAAAAGAAGTACTCAGTGTTGAAATTACACTTTTTTGCAGCCATTACTTCCTTATTGACATCAGTGTCGACCAATGGGAGCGCTCCCTTTTCCTGAAGCGAGCTGGGATTGGACAAAGCTTCTGTTCAGGACTAAAGACAGATAATTCCTGTTACAATGTGATCTTAGGGGATTGAAAGGTTATTTTTTCAAGCATTAAAACTGCATTCTTCCTGTTGAAGAGTGTTGGGATTTAGTCTGATTCTTTTGAGAAAAGGGAAACTAGAACGATGGCTGGACAGGTTTTACTGACATTTGTGAAACTAATGACTCATTTTATCTCTGCTGTGACGATTATGATCTTTCTGAGTCATTTTGTTGTTCAACAGTGTCATTTATCTCATTTTTCATATTTCTTGTTGGTTTCGTTGTGGGTTTTTTGTACTTTTGTTCATTTTTAGCCTTGTTTTTTTTTCTAAACCTGGACAAAGATAAGACTAAACTGGGATTTAATCAGAACTAAACTAACTGGGACTTAGCTCCAGAACTAAAGCTAGTCAAGACTAAATCAGGACTAGACCAGGACCAAATTAGGACAAAACATGGACTTAGCCCAGAACTCACTGAAACTAGACCAGACTAAAACTTAACTGAGACAAAATGCCTAAATCCTGGACTGTCAAAGGAGTAAACATTGACTAAACCCTCGGGACTGATTCAGACTAAAACTTCATCAGGATCAACTCTGAACAACAAAACAAAGACTAAACACAAACCAAAACCAATAAACCTTGAACTAAAAACAGGACTGACCCTGGTCTAGAGCTGGGACTGAACTAGAACTAGACCTGAACAGTCCACAGCTCTCCTTCTGTCTCCTCTGTCCTCTGTCCTGTCTCATCTGTCCTCTGTCCTGTCTCCTCTGTCCTCTATCCTCTGTCTCCTCTGTCCTCTATCTCCTCTGTCTTCTCTCCTCTGTCCTCCGTCCTCTGTCCTGTCTCCTCTGTCTTCTCTCCTCTGTCCTCCGTCCTCTGTCCTGTCTCCTCTGTCCTCTCCTCTGTCCTCTGTCCTGTCTCCTGTCTCCTCTGTCCTCTGTCCTGTCTCCTCTGTCCTGTCTCCTCTCTCCTCTGTCCTGTCTCCTCTGTCTCCTCTGTCCCCTCTGTCCTCTATCCTCTGTCTCCTCTGTCCTCTATCCTCTGCCTCCTCTCTCCTGTCTCCTCTGTCCTGTGTCCTCTGTCCTCTCTCCTCTGTCTTCTCTCCTCTGTCCTCCGTCCTCTGTCCTCTCCTCTGTCCTCTGTCCTGTCTCCTCTGTCCTCTGTCCTGTCTCCTCTGTCCCGTCTCCTCTCTCCTCTGTCCTGTCTCCTCTATCTCCTCTGTCCCCTCTGTCCTCTATCCTCTGTCTCCTCTGTCCTCTGTCCTCTATCCTCTGTCTCCTCTGTCCTGTCTCCTCTGTCCTCTGTCTCCTCTGTCCTCTCCTCTGTCCTGTCTCCTCTGTCTCCTCTGTCCTCTATCCTCTGTCCTGTCTCCTCTGTCCTCTATCCTCTGTCTCCTCTCTCCTGTCTCCTCTGTCCTCTCTCCTCTGTCCTGTCTCCTGTCTCCTCTGTCCTCTGTCCTCTCTCCTCTGTCCTCTCCTCTGTCCTCTGTCCTCTCTCCTCTGTCCTCTCCTCTGTCCTCTGTCCTCTGCTGAAGGTAACTCTCTGTGGACTGAGGATAAGTCTCTTTACGAGCTCCATTTTTCATCCGTTTTTAGAAATGACGGCGTGTTTGTTTGTGGCTGACCTCAGACCAGTCGGGGACAGTTATCTGCTGAGTCCAGGTCTCCGCTCTGTTCTTCTTTTAGTCCATTATTAGCTCTTGAGGCGACAGCGACACGGACACTCTCCAATCTCACTCCGGGCTCTGCCTTTCTAAACATATCTAAGTGACTCATGGGTATTTATAACAGGCCCTGGTCCACCTGCTCATGTCGAGTTGGAGGAAATGTTCCGAGGGTTTCTTTACGACAAAAAGTGGCTATTTTATCACATTTCTGAGGTTTACGTTACGTCACTTTGACATCACACTTGTCCGTCTTTTATATGAAGTAGGGCTGCAACATCTAATCAGATTATAATTATAACAAACTCATTTAATAATCGATTATAATGTCTTAGATTCTGAATAGTGCTGAGAGAAGAGGTTTTATTAAAGACAGTGTATGACCCCACCAGGTCCTTATGCATTTACACTTCACTATCTCATTATTCATTGATTAATCGAACAAATAAGATGAATTGATTATAGAAATGATGGTTAGCTGCAGCTCTATCATGAAGCAACCTCCACCAACTTGTTGTGTGGCCGTTAATAAATGATTCTGAGTCTGTTTTTGTACCGTTACCCACTGTTCGACTGTACGTGAGTGTGTTCTCTGTCCAGCTGCAGTAAAAGTGTGTGTCCAGCTCTGCAGACAGGTTTCCAAAAGACACTCGAGCGACTTCTGCCTCGTTCAGACGTAGATTATCTCCAGATCACTCCCCCAACCCTCTCTGTCAGCTCTCCAATAATAACACACGTTCTCTACTGTGAGTTAAATCATTGCGTTCTGTTTTTATTTACATTTTAACCATGTTTTTTCAGTCGACAGAACTGGACTGTAAATGTAGCAGTGGCCTTTCGGCTGTCGTCGTGTCCTGAGGGTAAACGGGCGACAGATGAGTCCGTGTCGACCGCCGCCGTTCCTCCGACTCCCATCCGTCAGAGCGGGTCAAATAAACACTACTCTCTCAAACAACAGGAAGTAAATGGGCTGCAGTTGCCATGGAAACAGCCGAGTCCCACCACCACATCCATCGCGGCCGAGAGCCTTCGGAGAAAACAAGTGTTTGTCTCATTTTTCACATGTGGCTCATTGTACGCTCACACAAACAGACAGAGCACTGGCTGCAGAAGCTTTTTTAAACATATATATATATACTCACTGAACAAGTGGTGGTCCAGGGGCTGAATCTGGACCGCGAGAGCCCGGAGTTTGGACGTAATGCTTTAATTTAATGAAAATACGTAGTTATTAAATGTTTCTGAGGTTCTAAACTAAACAAGGAGCAAACCCAGGTTAGATTTCAGACGGAATAATCAAAACTGAACCAGGATTGTAATTGTGATTTGTTCTGCAGTTATTTTCATTCTGCATCATTCACAACAATCACCAAACAATGTCAGATGTTCTATGAGTTTATATCAATAACAGAGTTTGTAACATGCAACAATCATAGCAACAAATCAGTGACAAAACTATGTCTGTCTTTAACGCCTAATTTACACTGACTGCTGAACAGATACGGAACGGCGTCCGTACGGACGCCACAAGGAATAGAAACCGTTGTAGTCAGTGCGAGCATTTACACCAGCTGCGGTGTGTTACGTCTCCTGATCCGGAGCTCCGGAAGGTTTCCGCAAGGAGTCTATTTTTTCCGGACGCCGCATGTGGATTTTCATGAAGTTGAAGAAATTACGAGTGCAGTGACGGGGTCCCGGGGGTTATTTGAGACCACGGACGACGAGAGATTCATCACGGAAGTCCAAAACCACACATATGATATTTCACATACTTTTTATAAGGACAACACCAGAAAAGAGAAGGCATGGAGTGAAATAGCTGGAGCTCTGGGATATACTGGTGAGTTTTTACCAGCACTTCTCTCTTTACATGGATGTTATCACGTGAACTCAACTCTTCAGCGTGAATCCCTGTGGTTTTGTGGTCTCGTGGATGCAGATTTCCGGACACGTACAGCACACACACCGCACCCGGTGTAAATGGCAGTCCTTACGGATTCCGTACGGAATCCCTTTCGCAGTCAGTGTAAATGAGGCGTAACTCAGTGAGTAAATAGTTGTTTGCAATATTCAGGAACGTTCTCTTTCTTTGTCCATATCGCTGCTGTAAACCCTCACTGGCCACAAGCCTGCTCTTAGTTTGGTGCTTGATCATCTCTCGTGTTTATAGACAGAACAGAACAGAACAGAACAGAACAGAATGATAGAAAGTGATCCGTTTGTTCTGTTTGTTGTCATTGGAAACATCAGTTTTACTAAAGGAGAGTTCTGGATGTTCATGAATGAAAAATACCTTATACAGTCAAGAGTCAATATGATACATTCATATATAATTATTTATTAACAAGACGGCAGTATTATGCTTCAAGTACTCACATTAAGATACGTTTGCAAAGAGACTTGACTTTGACCTGCAACAAAAGACTTGAGTACATCTCTGAACGAGGCTGTTCTGACAATGTAAGGAGCAGAAAGTACAGATACCTATAAGTACAGTAACAAAGTACAAATACTGAACACTGGTTTCCACGTTGGTTTAGGATCTGAACTGGGACGTGTCCGGTCGGTGAGAAAGTGTCAGTGAGTGTTGTGGGTTCAAACTCCAGCAGGAACCAGGGACGGATGATCAGACTTGATCAATATCAATGCCATTGACCATTCTGCTATCAATCCGATTCTTTATTGATTCCTGACAGCTCTAAAGAAACTAGTCCTAACAACAAATGTGTTTTTATTTGTTTCAACACTTTGACTTGAGTCTGTTTAATAACTTAGACAATAGTACATCATTTAACGAGGAAGAAAACTGAATAAGATTTACAAAATAAAATAAAAATCTTCAACAAGACAAACAAACAGGTCAGAAAAGCCACCTCCTGAAACAGAATTCAACTATTCTGAGGAGCATTGATGGCGGAGGAGGCACACAATCATAATGGATCATAAAATGTAGATCCGGTTCTGGTGTGGAACCGGTGTCAGTTCCACCTGCAGCAGGTACAGAGCATAAACGTTGGTTAGCTCCGTGGGTTTGTCATATTCTCTGCAAAAAAAACCCCATACACAATCAGTCAGTCACTCTCCTCTACTTTATCTTGCCTCATTTATTTCCTCTTCAGTGTCACTTTAGTGTCGCCTTGTTCTCTTTTAGTGCCATTTTAGTGCTCCCGCGGTTGCCATGGGAACAGTGTTTTGTCTCATTTTTCAGAGCCACATTAAAGCGAATACTCTCACACTACGTCCATCGCCGTGTGTGTGTGTGTGTGTTTGTGTGTGTGTGTGTGTGTGTGTCTGTGTGTGTTGGTGTGTGTGGCGGGTCCCCCTGTGCCGTCACAAAGAGCGCCTCTCATCCCTGAGAATCCCATTTCACGGCCGGCTTTAGGGCCCGTGTGTGTGTGTGTGTGTGTGCGTTTATGTATTTATGTGTGTGTTTTTGCGGTGGCGGTGCAGAGACGGGGAGGCTGGCTTTAGTGGATTAACGGCCGCTGCTGCTCATACAGGTTGGGATTATTTCAAATAAGATGTGAAATTCCTCCAACACGAAGCCAATTGGACCGAACCGAGTGTGAAACCCCCAGTGGACACACACCGACGGGTTTTATTTAGATTTATGTCAAAAGACGGGTTTAAAATGTAAAACCATTGAGTGTATGGACAGTGTGAGGAGACACAGTGCCCCCTGCTTTTAGAGGATTGAGGGATATTTCTTTTACAATGTCCTTCCACAACCTCACACTGCATTTAATGTAAAAAAAAATAAAATAAAATCATACGTTTAGGCCAGAACCAGACTTTACAATAATTACAGATTATAACAAAATGGAAAAACTGTAAAGAAAAGTGTGAGATTACTGGGCTGTGCACCTTGTCGATAATAATAGGCTCTGATCTATATTTTACAGAGCACATGAGATAAACAGGAAACACATATATATTATGATTAAATATGTGAAAAGAAGTTGAGAAACATAAAAAAGCAAAGCCAGAAAAGGTATAAATGTGAATTATTAGATCATTTTCTTCAAGAACATTTGAGAAATCCTGTCAAAAACTAATCATGTGTTTGTCTAAAAAGAGGCGGGGTTTATTTTGTTTATGAAATGTTTATTTAATTTAATGGAGCGTCCATTTGTACTTCCTCCTGGAAACACCACTCAAAATCAACTCAGACCAGACTAATTCTTTATACTTCATAAAACAATAATAATGACATTTTATAGGAAAAGTATAAAGATAGAAATGGCACGTAGTGGATAAACCCTTTTCTTTTACAGTCAGTCAGGCACCCTCCTTCAAAACCTTTCTATTCTCTTTGTTTCACTGCTGTTCAGCTTTAGGCAGAATCAGGAGGTGAAATGTGTGTCTGTTATTTAATCTCTTCGCCAAACAACAACAATTAATTTGTTTCAGTTCAGTTCAACATCTCAACTCATCTCTTTGTGGCCTTTATATTGTTGTATGAATGACATTAAAGACTGTACTTGATATTTTTTTTCTAGTAAAATGGTTTAAACCCAATAGTTTATTGTAAAATCAATAATTTGTGGAAAAAAACAGTCTTTATGATCCATCTACTGTTTATTCTAAGTGACAATCACATGCTCCAAAAAGGAGCGCTCCCATTGGTCGACACTTGTCACATGACGTTCCAGGAAGTTTAATAGCTGCAGATAAAGTGTATTTTCAGCTGAATATGTCTTTTAACAGAGAAACAGCTGAAAAAAGAAAAGCATCAACAGAGAAAAGGGAGGCAACGTAAAACACAGATAAATACTGTCAATTCAATCACGTAATGTTTAACGAGGAGGAGATAATTGTCGTCCTGACGCTGAAGCTAAGCTAACGCTAAACTCTCAGATGAAAGTGAATGTGAGGCTCCTCCTTGATCAGAGAAACATGCTCTTTTTTTTCTGATGTTCACGTTTCAGATTTCACTCTGCTCCATACGACTGTGAGAGGAGAACACTGTTGTTGTGTTCACAGAAACCTTTCCCCGGGACAGATTACAGGCTGCAAGGAACCACTGGCTCTTGTGAAGACTTTGATTTATACTCCAGCTTTTGTTTTCACAGATTACAGCTCTGTTTGCATCAGATTTGCATCAAGCAGCAGACAGCAACAAGGACGATTTCAAACAACACAGAAATATAAACGAGGGCCGTGGGACTGACTGGAATACAGTTAATACTTTATGGAGCCAGACGCTTTTTTGGTGAAATGGCAAGTCTGCTAAAGTCAGTGAGTGCAGCCAGAACAATCAGATTCATTGTTCTTCATTATTGCTTCTAGCTTTATTCACTAATTTCCCCAAATATCTCACCTTCAGGAGGAGACCTTATTGTTTAAGAGTCCTTCAGCAGAAGAAGATTGTTATTGGTTCTGGTCCATGTCCAGGATGAGAAGGGTCTGAAAGAACCAACCGATCAATCGATCAATCAGACTTTATTTATACAGCACTTTTCATTTGGCTTAATGCAACTCAAGGTGCTTCACAAAATAAAATCATTAAACACAATAATCACAACAGTTTAAAAACAACGGTGGCTTTGTTTCACTGAATTTCACTCAGTAAAAAAGAATAAAGGGAAACAAATGTATAAAAAATAAAATAAATAAAATAAAATAAAATAAAATAAAATAAAACAAAACAAAACAAAACAAAACAAAATAAAATTAAATTAAATTAAATTAAATTAAATTAAATTAAATTATTAGTGAGATAAAACAAATTTTTTTAAAACACTAGTTTGTGGAACAGCAGCAGTGAGGGTCCAGAGGGTCTGAGGTGTCTGGTAACTGGTGTTTAATGGACCAGGAATGAGAGTATTCTTCCATTAAATAAACAATACAACAGTCCTTATATTCTGTTATATTCCCAATTTTCATCTCTTCTTTCTTAAAGACTTTTCTGCAATCCTTTAATTTTCATGAGAGCTAAAAAATGATCTCGATGTGACACACTTGAACATGCAAAAAAGGCTGAAAAATATCAAACCACATGGAAAATGAGCCTGGCTTCTAATCTCGCTCAGACTTAAAGCAGCTCTGTCGGGACCAGACTCAACAGATTCAAATGATAAAACTGGTACAGTCAGATAATTCCTCTTTTATCTGACGCCATTATCGGGAATTCAAGAGCCTTAAACGTCAAAACATTAAAGCCTGAATCAATATCTCACTGAGAGGACTGAGATAATGATGCATTATCCGCCAAAATACTTGAAAAGAGTTAATTTGCATCGGAAACAAGTGAAATTAACTGGTGCCTTTATCTCCCACTTGTTTTAAGGAAACAGTCTTTTTGCGTTTGAACAAACAGCTCGCAGATATTCTCGTTTCTCTGCAGTGATTATAGGTTTGGACTCAGAGCTTGAGTGCTTTCAAAAGCTTTTCTCAACAAGTCTCTGATTTAAATGGAAACTGGAGGAAATCAGTTGCTGCTCAGAGAAAAGGCAGTTTGTACATTTAGCTCTGTTTATCAGACAACACCACAGGAGCTGCCGACAGGGAAGTGGTGTTTGTGTAGGTTACACTGAAGAACGTACGTAAGTGTGTTAAGTTATTGCAAATGTAATGTTTATAACCTTTTACAGATCTCAAGCTGCTGTAGATGACACTCTGGACAATTGCCTTTTAATCACAGAGTCTCATTTCCAGAGAGATATGCATTGATAATGTTAATGTAAACCTGTGGTGAGTTTTAGAAAAGTTATCACACAAACAATCATTTCTTCCTTTTATGGAAACTGGTTTTAGTTGGATTTGAACAGGTTTACTTGGATTTCAACAGGTTTTAGATGGATTTGAACAGGTTTGAGGTGGATTTGGACAGGTTTAAGACAGATTTGAACACGTTTGAGGTGGATTTGGACAGATTTTAGTCAGATTTGAACAGGTTTTAGGTGGATTTGAACAGGTTTTAGGTGGATTTGGACAGATTTTAGTCAGATTTGAACAGGTTTTAGATGGATTTGAACAGGTTTTAGGTGGATTTGGACAGGTTTTAGACAGATTTGAACAGAATTTAGGTGGATTTGGACAGGTTTAAGACAGATTTCAACAGGTTTTAGATGGATTTGGACAGATTTTAGTCAGATTAGAACACGTTTTAGGTGGATTTGGACAGATTTTAGTCAGATTAGAAAAGGTTTTGTTACTTATCTTTGTTGCAAAAATCAAATCCATCTAAAACATGTTCAAATTCAATAAATAAAACCTAGAGCCAAAAATATCTTCTTCTAAAAGTATTGAAGGGCCACATAAAACATTGCAAAAGTTCCACATTTGGCCCCTGGACCTTGAGTTTGACATATGTGATATAAACAGAAGAGTAAATCCTGGAGGTTTTATTCCCACTTTTCTTAATATTATATTCGGAGCCGAACCTGTTTCCTACATTTTACAGACTCACTATTTCACATTAGAAGTTCTGCTTTTGTTTATTGTAATGTAGACGTTTTAATTCAAGTTAAAGCCTCACGACGTCGACTCTAATCCACGGACTGCACCTTTCCAAGAGCGGAGTATTTAGATGAAACCAAAGCAGAAATAGTCCCTAAAAGAGGACTTTCTGATGTGTTTATGTAAAAACCTGACGAGACAAAGAGCAAAGGATGGTTTCTTAGGTTTCTTTACAGGATCCTGGATCTATACGGCACTCGATGGTGCGTCAGACAGAGACAGACTCAAGGATACAGACTCTTATACACGGTGCATTTGCTTTATTTCTCTGAGTACCTTTAAGGTGACTTGTTATTTCATAAGTGTTCTCTTTACATAAGCACATACATGTTCAGCATAACTCCCAGATTAACCTTGACCACATGGAGAGACACACATGGGAACTACTTCTGACAAACCAGGCTCCTGTTAGTCATCCATCCAGACGTTAGATCAGAACACATTAAAAACTGAGGAAAAACAAAGATAAAGAGACACACAGATGAACATTTAACTCTTCCTAACGGTCATTCATCAGGGCTTTATAGATTCTGTTCTGCTCTGTTCATTTTCCTTTTTACTCTTTGACGAAAGTGTAGATACATTTAGTCTGAGTATGAAATTATTCATCGGCAAAACTGAATTGAACTGAACAAAACCCAGTGTGGCTCGGAGAGAACACACAGAGTTCAGTTTCCAGATGTTAATCCCATCAGGATAAAAACACAGCTAACGATCAGGCAACATTCAGCACCAACTAAAGCTGCTAAATCTGAGAGAATCTATTTGTTTTAGAAAATCTTTGGAAACATCTACAGCTGCCTTTTAGTCAGATTAGAATAGAAACTTTGTGCTTTTTCTGTAATTGCTCAAAAAACTCTTGAATGCACTACTTTTAGACATTAGACCGGTCCATTCACTGTTTGTTTTTAAATCATTCATTGTGTGTTTAATGTTGTTTTTCTTCTGTTTTATGTCTCATTTTTATTGCATAGTGTTTGTATTGTACTATGTTCTGTGTTTTATTGTTTATTTTATTGTTTGTTTGCAGCACTTTGGTCGACTGCACAGTTTTAAAGGTGTTTTATAAATAAAGTTGGTATTTTATGGCACTACGAACCAGAACTGAACAGAAGAGGCCCCTGTGGCCCCCTCATTACCCAAAATAGCATTAGCATCAAAGCCATATTGTGAAGGTGAGTTGATGAAAACCTCTTAGTGTTTTGATCAATCGCAAATGAAAAAGTCTGATATTATAATTGTACTTTTTTGCGCTAAAACAAAGGGAAATAATTGGAGTTGTCATTATTTATAGGTTGTTTTATTATTATTTTACTGGTCCGGCCCATAAAACCAGATCCAGACACATGGAAAAATGACAATATTCGATATAAATGATTAGATTTAGATTCACTGAAGTCATTTAATCTCCAAACTACAGCAAAGTATCAGTATATTTCATGAAAACAAAGAGTATTTGAGTTAAAGCAGGAATCTGTTGGAACACGTCCATTATCCGTCGATGGTCTGTGCCACTGATACGTTTAAAGCACTAAGAGCTCGTGAAGGTCTCAGTTTGACCACATCAGGGCTGCCAGCACTCGGAGCGGCAAGATGCAGTCGTCGGATCAATGGAGAGGTCAGAGGTCATGGGTCTGAGCCGGTGATGATGATGATGATGATGGAGGATGATGGGAGAAAAGCTGTGAATGAGATCGGAGCAGTTCGAGGCTTTAGAGCAAAATATCCACCGACGAGAGACGATAACACGAGGCTGAGTTCATCTGGAGTTAATCTGGAGTTAATCTGGAGTTAATCTGGAGTTAATCTGGAGTTAATCTGGAAGCATCTGAGATAAAGTCTGGCTTTATTTACTGTTTACTGTAGCAATATATAAACAGATAAATGAGTTTTGATGTTATTTTTCACTCACTTAAGACCATTTTTCACATAAAAAACAAATCCAACAACAGCAGAGCGACCTGTTCTGCTTTTTTTTAATTACAAAAAACAAAACTGGAGCAATTCACAAAAGAACAACAAACAACAAATGTTCAGAGACGGACTAATGTGATCCTACAATTATCTCTGTCTTATTAAACCTTGAGTTAAGGCATTGTCAATAGTTATCTGTGTTTACACTGTTTCTCTAAGTAAACAAAACTCATAAAAGAATATACACTTTCTTAGTTACTTCATCATTATTTTAGAAAGTGCTCCGTTCTTCAGGAGTGAGCAGGAGACGGGCCAAAGCTGCCAGAATGTGTTGAATATTATCATCTATTTAACTACTTTATTGTCCCAGAGTGAAATTAGTCTTGGGCCAAAGTTCAATGCAGCTGCAAAACATCACTAATAAATACAATAGACTTGAAAAGATCACATGAAATACACACAATTCAGACAAAAACCTGCTGAGACCAGTTTGTTAGAGCTGCTCCTGGTCTTTTTAAATTCGTCTAAGGCTGTGGTTGAGGTACAATGAATGAATGAGTAAAACCTGGGCTGTGTCCTGATCCCTCCGTAGACCCAACCCCTCAGTCACTACATACTGCTGCTCTACAGAGGACTACATAGTGACTCAGTTTGTGAACGTTTCAGGACCTACACGTCTGTTGTCGATGATGGTCACGTGACTCACGCACAAGTAAAAAACTCCACTGATAATGGACTTTTTGTCAGGATCCATTCCTGGTTTTTGGTCTCTTCCTCTCTTCTGTGTGTTGTCTCCTCCCTCCTGTGTGTTGTCTCCTCCCTCCTGTGTGTTGTCTCCTCCTTACCTGGGCGTGAAGTGGGCGTGGCCTGACCGTGGCAGATGGCACACCTGTCTCCAATCCAACCTTCATCAACTGCAGGAGAAGAAGCCTGGTTCTTCATTCACTCATCGTCAGTTCGTTGTTGAACCACTAGTGTCGTCTGCCAGTCTGACGACCTGCTCCTGGTTCTGTTTCTCTGCCTTCGTTTCTGCCTTCGTTTCTGCCATCTCCTCCATCTCCTCCATCTCCTCCAGCTCCTCCATCTCCTCCAGTTCCTCCATCTCCTCCAGCTCCTCCATCTCCTCCAGTTCCTCCATCTCCTCTAGCTCCTCCATCTCCTCCTGCTCCTCCATCTCCTCCAGCTCCTCCATCTCCTCCTTCTCCTCCAGCTCCTCCATCTCCTCCTCCATCTCCTCCTTCTCCTCCAGCTCCTCCATCTCCTCCATCTCCTCCAGCTCCACCAGCTCCTCCAGCTCCTCCATCTCCTCCAGCTCCTCCATCTCCTCCTTCTCCTCCAGCTCCTCCATCTCCTCCTCCACCTCCTCCTTCTCCTCCAGCTCCTCCATCTCCTCCATCTCCTCCAGCTCCACCAGCTCCTCCAGCTCCTCCATCTCCTCCAGCTCCTCCATCTCCTCCTTCTCCTCCAGCTCCTCCATCTCCTCCATCTCCTCCAGCTCCTCCATCTCCTCCAGCTCCTCCATCTCCTCCTTCTCCTCCAGCTCCTCCATCTCCTCCATCTCCTCCAGCTCCACCAGCTCCTCCATCTCCTCCATCTCCTCCAGCTCCACCAGCTCCTCCAGCTCCTCCATCTCCTCCAGCTCCTCCATCTCCTCCTTCTCCTCCAGCTCCTCCAGCTCCTCCATCTCCTCCAGCTCCTCCATCTCCTCCAGCTCTTCTTCATCAAGATTATACAACTATTTACCTCAGAGTTAATTCTTATATTAAACCTTTTTTGGGACTCACCTGCTGTGACACTTTTGTAACAGACACTGTCAAGACTTTAGTGAAATAATTATTAATAAAACTGTATTTGTAAACTTTATTCAACAATCCTTGTTCTATTATTGACCAACAGACTGGATTATTGCAGGTGTTTTCTGTCTCAGATAAGGTTACTGGTTTTAACAGTTTATTCATAACAATTTACAACTAACTACATTTCTACAAAGTATAAAACTTGAGTCTCTCACTCGTTTCAATAAAACCTGTTGTGTTCAGTTAAACATGTCACGGTCGCGCTGGTCTCCGACAATAAATCGCAAAATGGTGTAATGTCTGAAATAATATAGTGCACTGTATAGAGCTGAATGTGTTGAAACTGCAGTAGACTGATGCCAGGAGTGAATCTGCAGGAGTTTCCAGCTCGATGCAGACAAAACACAGAAGAGAAAGAACAAGAGAGAGCTACAGACTGAGGTCAAATATAATCCTCATCTGTAATGTGCAATAACTATTAAACAATCTGTAATTTACTCTTTTTTCTTTATATCCACATATTGTACAAATGCATCGTCTATTTCAGTTTATTTTAGAATAGTTTTTAATTTACCTGTGTCGTCTATTTTAGTTTATGTTGTCTTTGAGTAGATTTCATTTAATTGTGACTAATAAAGCTTTTCTTCTTCTTCTTCTTCTTCTTCTTCTTCTTGTCCGTTACAGAAAACCACTGTTTCCTGTAGCGGCTTCACACAAACTAAAAACCTCCTTTAAACAAACGTTAACACGTTAAATAAAAAGATGAGTTGTTGCTGTGGTTAGTGGCGTCTGAGGTGTTCACGGAAACTTTTTGAACTGCGGTGTTTCATGTGATAATTTATGTTGAGCAGCTGCAGCGCGAGCATTCGCAGCCTGACAGGATGAGAGCGCTTTAATGTGCTGACCAAGAAACACAGCCAATAACACTCGGAGAGAACCAAAAACACGGAGCTGATCGTGAATATGATATTTACAGAAGTGTGTTCTTTATTATAAGGCTTCGTGATGGTAATAGTTGCATAGGAATTATCAAAGTAAAAGTTACAACATCAAGAGTCTGCACATGGTTAAAACATGTCATTAACATAAGACTCCTACAGAACATACTCAAGAAATCAACAAAATCATGAGATTAAAAGTCCATTACCTGATCTTTTTATTGTTACATTTAGTTTTTTAATTAAAGTTTATTGTAACAGGAATCATCTGAAAAAATGAGACCTTAAGACGTGATCTAGTCTTTATAATGAAGGATTTTAATAGATGAGAATGATCAGTCCACAGCAGGATTTTGTCCAATCACAGCTCACTTCAGGTAAAAAGGAGCGCTCCCATTGGTCGACACTGATGTCAACAACGAAGAAACAAGGAAATAAACCAAGGAAATGGGCTATTCTGTTGACAAGTTCTTTTTTTCTAATTTCTTTACTTCTTTTAGGGTTTGTTATGTGTCAGTCCCACTGTGCAGTATAAACGCAGCATCTTTATTACTGCAATAAATAAACAAATAAACATTTACATGCATTACATAGATTTAAATTCAAATTTCACTTTAACTTAAGTCTTTACTGTCGGCCATGTTTATTTCAAGCCTCTCTGCACTGATTCTAAACAGAAACAAGTGTTGATTAGTTTGACATTTGCCACACTGGAATTTATTCAAAAAGAAATCATGTCCACTCTTTTTTATGAGCCTTACACAACTCTTACACAACTCTTACACAACTCTTACACTACTCTTACACTACTCTTGCCCTTTTCTGTGCTATAACATTCACCCAGAGAGCCTTTCAAGTTCCAATCCCATGTATTTCATTTGTACATTTCACTTTGAATGTTTTCTTTCCCATACTTTGATTTCAAACGTTGTGCTGCTTGTTATTTTGGCTCTTTTCGAACTCCTACGCTACAAATCTGGCATCTTCCGAGCAAACAAATTGACTTTTCATATTAATAGGTTACTCTTGTGTGGAACAAATTGGGATTTTATAATTGTGTGCCCATCTGAGATCTCCGCTGGCATGTTTCCCGGCGAAAGATCTGTCGAATCCTGGACTCTTTGTCTAATGTTTGTTTGCCGTGTTTTGGGCAGATTGTGGAAGCGAGGCGACTTGTGTTTTTGGCTTCGGTGGAAGTCACAACAGTGCGACTCGTGTGCTCGTACAAGAGTTGATTGTTTGTCAGAGGGACGCGGCGTTTGCAGTTAATCAAAGAAGACTTGGAAAGCTGAAGTCCAAACAAACGTTTTACATATTCTCTCTCGGCGACAGACGACAGAGCCGGCTGGCGACGCTACACTCACAGAAGATGAGAGGACGGTTTCATTCTGCTGTGGCTCATAAAGAATGTGTTCGAGGCAGATCTGAGGCCTGCGTTTAGATTAAAACTTTCATTGCAGAAAATAGAAAGACTTTAACTTGTTTATCCTCGTCTTAAACACATTTTCAACTCATTTTTGTCAACTTCTGAGCTATGTTTAGTAAAATATTTGGAGCACGAGCCCAAAAGTTTTGTTGGCTTCTGCTTTTACGTCGGTCCATGAAGCAGGTACGTGTGTTTAATCTACCGTCACGAGATTTAAAGTCATTCTGTAACTGTTTAGAGATTTTTTAACAGAGAAAAAGAGAATAAGCTGAGGACACATGAGTAAGATTTAAAAAAGGAGCGCTCTCATTGGTCGGACCAAAGAAATAAACCAAGGAAATGGGTTATTCTGTTGGAAATATGTCTTATTTTACAGAGAAACAGATTAAAAAAGATAAAAATAGAGAAGCAGCAGCAAATGAAACATGAATAAATGTTGATAATGCTTCTGTGTTTAATGAGACGGAGATAATTCCAGGATCATTACAGTCTACAACGATAAACTCAAAGATAAAAGTTTCAGGTCGGCTCTAAACTTTGATTTAATTTAACATATTAGTATTTTGTGGTGAAAAATGGGTCGAGTTTTACCCTTTTTTATAAATAAAAGAAGCAGGAAAGGTTACTGCTGCCGTTGGAGGAGAGTGGAGTCTGAGACTATAAAACTAAATCAGATAACATGTTGTGGTTCTGCACTTTCTGTTCAGACACAACAAATCTAGAAAATGATGAAAAATCAATTTAAATATAGTGCTGCTTTTCTTTTTTATCATTTATTATGTGTTGAATGGATTGTGCTATAAACCAAACCTGAGCACATATTGTTTTGAAGTATTTTAACCACAAAAACACAGGATAAATAATAATAAAAGTATGTGTTTTGTTGTTTTCCTCCTTCCTTCCCGTGTTGTTTTGTCTGATTCGACATGTGCACTGGGCTGGTTCCTGTTGAGTAATCTCTGTCAGGGATATTATTTATTCCCGGTAGAAAGTGTGTGTGATTTTGTGAGTGTGTGGCTCCTGCAGAGACGCTGTGAGGGTCCAGAGCGACTAAAAGGGAACTTTGATCCACTGAGATCAGTCAATTAGGCCTGGTTTCCTCTGATCAGCTCCCGCTCGTTAATCAATGGAGCGACCAGACGTTTGTTCAGCTGCACTTCCTCCTTTCAGCAGCAGACTCCGGCTGGTCTCTACTGTTTCTGGTTTCTTTAACACTGCATTTTGTGAGTATAGTTTTAGAGTTTCAAGACATTTTTCAGAGGTGTGGACTTGAGGCAGACTTAAGTCAGAAATTTAATGACTTGAGAAAATGTAAATGTAAAAAGACTTGTAACTGGACTTGGACTTGAACCAGACTCAGACTTGACTTGGACTTGAACCAGACTCAGACTTCACTTGGACTTGAACCAGACTCAGACTTCACTTGGACTTGAACCAGACTCAGACTCAGACTTGACTTGGACTTGAACCAGACTCAGACTTCACTTGGACTTGAACCAGACTCAGACTTCACTTAGACTTGAACCAGACTCAGACTTGACTTGGACTTGAACCAGACTCAGACTTCACTGGACTTGAACCAAAGACTCAGACTTCACTTGGACTTGAACCAAAGACTCAGACTTCACTTGGACTTGAACCAGACTCAGACTTCACTTGGACTTGAACCAAAGACTCAGACTTCACTTGGACTTGAACCAAAGACTCAGACTTCACTTGGACTTGAACCAGACTCAGACTTCACTTGGACTTGAACCAAAGACTCAGACTTCACTTGGACTTGAACCAGACTCAGACTTCACTTGGACTTGAACCAGACTCAGACTTCACTTGGACTTGAACCAAAGACTCAGACTTCACTTGGACTTGAACCAGACTCAGACTTCACTTGGACTTGAACCAGACTCAGACTTCACTTGGACTTGAACCAAAGACTCAGACTTCACTTGGACTTGAGTCTCTGAAAAGACTTGATGTTTCTCCCAAAGATTAAAAGAATATTATTTGAAAAGTGAGAAAGAAACAATTAATTTTCTTAAATAGTTTGAGTTATGACGCTGCCTTCAAATGCTCTCTGTAAAACTCAGCGCTACAGGGCTTTACAACTAAAATTGTAAATCACTGATGAATAAAGCATAGAAAAAATGATTATGACAATACATTTCTGACTAAATTTTCAGTAGAAATACAAACACTTGTCAGTTGCTTTATATTTTTTTGTTAAATTAAAGCTTTTTATTGTTTAATTTTAACATAATGTAAGTGTTGTTGAAAAGACTCGAAAGGACTTGAAACCTTGAAGTTTAGGACTTTGGACTTTCGGACAAAGATTCAAGACTTACTTGTGACTTGCAAACAATGACTTGGTCCCACTTCTGCCATTTTATTTTCAATCTCATCTTTTGTACAAAAAAACATATAATTTCCGACATCTTCAAAGCTAAAATAGCCCAGAACTGTCTTTGTTGTAACATCTTACATTTTTACATTTAAAAATCTATGTTTAAACTTATATTTTGATGTTTTTATATCTTGTGGAGGATTTTACAAGACAGTATTTATAGTTTTGATGACACTAATGATTCCAAAACACAGCAAAAAAGAAAAAGAGGCTTCTTTTTTACAGCCTGAGCACAAAGTTGCACAATCAGTTGACAGGTGTGAAGAATGAATTTAGCATTTAGCATCTGCAACACAAATTTATTCTGCCCAGAGACTTAAAAAAATACAAAATACATAAAAACACAGAGATGTAACTGGAAATCTGGAGGAAAAATGACAGCAAAAGCAGGATATTGTCATTAATATAAAATAAATAAAAAAAACGTTTGCATTATCTGTTGCATTTAGCATTAGCATGATAGCATTAGAAAGATTTTCAATTGAAATCATAAAGTCATGTGGTTGTTTTTGTGTTTAAATGCATGTTATTTGGAGAGAAAAGGGAATCTAAAGCAGAGCGAGTGAGTTTAAACGGCTCCTGTTGCAGCGAGGAGCGTTTGGTGATGTTTATTGGAGTCTGCTGTTCTTCAGGAGGTCTTTAGCTCAGTTCATTATCAGAGGAACAGACGTTAGCTCAGCAGCCGGGCCCCGACTCCAGAGGAACATTTAGTCTGAAGGGGATACGGCCTTTGTGCTCCCGTCCTCATTCTCCCAACACAAACAAACCAATTTAAGGGAGCTCTTACTGTTTCAGGCACCGCTCCCACTTTCTCTAAAAGTCCTCACAAAACTTCTCTTTGAAAACCGGGTCGTGGCGTGAAAATATCTCCACTTGCTGCAACATTAATAGCTCCACTTGTATTTGTTTTTTTTAATTTTGTCTTTATAAAAACTATAGTAATAATTCACTGCAAAAAGAATAAAATGCTAGCGCTAATGCTAATGCTAGAGGCTAAATCGTGGTGAAAAAATGCTATGAATTGATTTTGTCTCCATAGTTTCATTCTCATTTGTTTAATGATGGATACAAAATCAGCAGCACTTCAAGCCAGTTGCTATTTGTTAAAGATTTACACATAATATTGACATAATGTGAAGTAAAAGGCAAAATGGCAAAAAAGTCAATCTGTTTTTAAGTAACACTAAACTTACAGAAAGTTAAAAGTACAGGTTTTGGCTTTTAAAAAGTAGAAAAGACCATGTTTAGGGTGTTGATAGCATCTTTTAATTAAGCCTTTGTTAAAAAAAAAAAAGAGAAAAGAAGCTAACATTAAAGAAACACTGTAACTTTTAGCCCAAACTTTTTTCTTCCAAACTTTCCGTATTAAACGTCGCTTATAAATAAAGACTGCAGTTGCACAGAAAGGGATCTGCGCCCTCTACTGGCCAAAATTTACGCAGGGCACCTTTAAACCTGACTTGTTCGTTGCCTGAACCGCTTGTAAACCAAGATAATTTATACTTATCATAATAATTATAATAGATTTTGTTTATAAGCGCCTTTCAAAACTCCCAAGAACACTGTACATAGATTAAAAGCAAATTAAAAACAAGGAAATAACATGATTTTATGTGTTTTGTCTTGTTTTTGTGTTATAAATAAAGCATGAGACAACATTGCATTAAATGACTTTGTGGTAATTGAGGATTCATTCATAAACCTGACACATGAAAACAATAAAAGAAGAAAAACATGTTCTTTAACTAAGACTGTGAACGCATCAAAGCTACAATAGACCAGTTTTTTTTATTGTATTTTAAAAGTCTACGACAAAAAGGAGTCTGTGTGACCCAAAATATGTCTGTATCTAAAAATTATAAATATCCCCCTAAATACACTTGTTTTTCTCATCTGTTTTCATGTGTTTTCATCTGTTTTCATGTGTTTTCATATGTTTTCATGTGTTTTCATATGTTTTCATGTGTTTTCATGTGTTTTCATCTCTTTTTTTATGTGTTTTCATGTGTTTTCATATGTTTTCATGTGTTATTCTGTGTCTAAAGCTGCTCAGAGCTGTGTCCTGCAGCAAAAGTCTGACTCTGAACTGCTTTATCCAGGTGTTTTTATCTGATTTAGAGAAATTTGAACAGTGTGAGGCGTTTATATGCGATCTAATTGAACTAAGGAAATAATCTGAGTTTCTCTTCCTGCAGCTAAACGTACACAAATATTATGATCTGACCTTTTCACTTCACTTTATCCATTTAATAAAAATCTTTCACTGAATCTTTTTTCTTTCTTTTGGTCGTTTGAATCAGTTGAACTGCCGTTTGGGGCCTTTGAGGAGTCGTCAAACCAAGTATCTCGTTTAGAAGAGTTCATTATCAGAAGAACAGACGTTGGCTCAGCAGCTGGGCCCCGGCTCCAGAGGAAGCTCGGTCTGAAGGGAGATATTTGTGTTTCTACGGTCGACGGGGGAACGAGGAACGGTCTCCACACTGAGAGCGAACGGAGAGAGGACGATGAAGCCTGGAAACAGAACAGACACCGCTCTCGACTGTTTTGGCTCATGGTTCACGGCGGAGCTTCACAGACCTTATGGCTTTGTGTTGGAGAGTTAAGAGCAGTGGCATTTGTTCGCTCTGGGATTGTTCCAGCGAACGTCTGTCGAGGTTAGAGCCGTTTCACAAACAGCACAGATCCACGGAGTTTCTTTAGACGGAATTAAATGGACTTTGAAGAGACTCAAGGAAGGCTTCAAATGTTTTAGTTGTAGTAAAAATGCTGAAAATGCCCAAAGGCAGCTACGCACTTTAAGGTTAATATCACAAATACAACAAAGAGACCTGAGTCTGACCCTGTTACATCACATTTCTTACTATATTATTCTATTTCGTACTGAAACGCTCTCCATGGTTCACTATATAACACCTGCTTAGCTCAAGATTATTATATTTACTGTCATTTATAATTATATGTACTAATTTTGCACATTAAAGCTCCACTTTTTTGTTTTTTTCATCTTTTTCTCAGCCTCCTGCTTCTTTTTTTTTTTTTTTTTAAGTGTACTGTACCAATTTTTCACCACAAAATACACGAATACATTAAATCAAAGTTTAGAGCTGATCTGAAACTGTTTTTCTCTTTTTTGAGCTGTTTCTCTGTAAAATAAGACATATTTCCAACAGAATAACCTATTTCCTTGGTTTATTTCCTTGTTCCTTCGTTGTTGACATCAGTGTCGACCAATGGGAGCGCTCCTTTTTACCTGAAGTGAGCTGTGATTGGACAAAATCCTGCTGTGGACTGATCATTCTCATCTATTAAAATCCTTCATTATAAAGACTAGATCACGTCTTAAGGTCTCATTTTTTCAGATGATTCCTGTTACAATAAACTTTAGGAGATTACACTGAAAAACTAAATGCAATTGTAAAAAAAAAACAAGTAATGGACTTTTAACTTAGAGTTGAAATAGAGAATACTCAACACCAAAACATACATCTACATCACCTTTATCGGGGACATTAAAGTATTTTCTATTGAGGTTTTAGAAAGGAAAACCAGAAGGGACACAAAAGACTGGAGGTGGAGCCAGAGAGTCCGTCCCTCGGTCCATCTTTAGAGACAGGTCTTTTGAGTTGCATCAGAAACAGACTTTTTTTAAGCGTTATTTTTGCAGAGGAAGAGTAATTGTTTTTCTCTAGTTTAGGACACACACTTAGACTTACAAAACATGATTTAACCAGTCAGTCTGACAGTCATTTCCCGTTGTTATTGTGCTGATTTTATTGGTGTAATTCACTGCACACACTTCCTGAGAACAACACAGGAGATAACGCAGCAAAAAGCCTATTTTATAAAACGCTTTCCTCAGACAATGGCTGCTTTGTGTCTGCTGTTTACAGTGGGCTTTTCTGCAGCGCTCCTCTCTGTTGAAAATACAGGCCACACGCAGCGGGTTGTGGCTCTGTTTTCAGCATCGATCGCGGAGTATCGACCTGAGAGCTGCCGGTAACCAGTCGGTAACGGCTGCTGGCTGATTAAAAGCCTGACACGCTGGTTCATGTTGGTGGTTTAAGGACTGATGGATTGGGTTTGGTTAAATCACATCTGACACTCTCAGTTTAACCCTATTCAGTCTGGTTTTACTGAAGGAAATGACTACTGAAGGGTAACTGAGCCTGAAATATTGACAAACAGTAATCGTAGACTATAGACACGCTTATACAAGAAGACTGTGACTGGCCCATTACAGTATTGTATGTAATAAGAATAAAATCACAATGTGTATAATACCAGCACCAACTATAACTTAAATAATGTGAATATAAATCTAAAAAATATCTGAACGTGTTTACGCCCAATTTCACAACAGCAGCAGCTTCAAAGGCTTTTTATAAATAAATAAGCAGCAAAAACATACAATTATTTTACAAGACAACACCCCCTGACCTCTGACCTTTTGTTAGGATCAGAGGAAAAACTCAGGGAGACCCACAGAAGGAGGATCCACTCTCAGGACGGACAGAGGACAGAGACGTGTCCAGGACAGTGACATAAAGGATCCTGGGAAATAGTCCATGACATATATAATAAAAGAATATAGTCCATGACAATATCAGCAGGAACAGATTGATTTATCAAAGAAAGACTGGGGTCTGTGGGTTTAGAGACGCTCGTGATCAGAGGAAAATGTCCAAGAGTCTCTGAGTTTATTCTTATTCCACAAGTACAAGTTTCAGTCTGATTTTAACAAGTTTCAGTCTGATTTTAACAAGTTTCAGTCTGATTTTAACAAGTTTCAGTCTGATTTTAACCGGTTTTAGTTGGATTTGAGGGTCTTTTCTGTTCATCAGGAACACTTGACTCTTGTATAAAAGCTCTACTATTTTTTCCAGTGCATTTTCTTCATATACTGTACAGCTTCAGAGCAGAGCCTTTAAATTTCATGTTTTTTTGTTGGAATCTGAAGTTTTTAACAGATATAAAGCTCCTGGACTCCACAGCCATAGTTGTTTCATTTTGTCTTAGCTCCTCTTTTTGATTTGTAGAAAGACACATTTTGCCTTTATGTCAGCTCGATGCGTTTAAAATCATAAATACACATCATGTTTTGTGTTTAAACCTCTTGGAAATGATTGGAGCTGCAGACCTGTTGCAATAATCAGTAAATAAATAATAAATCAGTCTGATCATGGTCATACGCTCCAATCCCAGACTATTATTTAAGCTCATTCATTCACGTTCACACAAAAGGAGCATCTTTTAACACAGAATCCAAGCTGGTCAGTCTGATTAAATGAGTAAATGTGACAACGGAAAGTTTATCAATGAATGATTTGAGCTGTTCTTGGATTATTACAACACAAAGTGAGTAGAGGATCTGTCTGTTTCTCCTGTTGAATAAACACTGAGATATAAAACCCCACTTTTATAGTAATACTCTTCTGTTGTCGTCTGTTTCTAAAGATTCTTTACGTTGTTGAACTGTTCCCTCTCTCAGAATTAGCTCTCACATCTTTGGTTTTGTTTAAATATCTTGACCCTCACACTCCTGCTCCACTGATTTACACATTATCCTCTTTCACATTTGGTTTACTTTAATCAAATCTGATGTTTTCAACTGCGTGTGGTCTCCCTCTTTGTCCGAACTTCGTTGAGGGTCCTGTTTTTATCACGAATACACCACAGTGACCTGTTGTTGTTGAATCGTGACGTGCTGCTTCTGTTTGATGGACCTGATCTTTCAACAAAGGCAAGTGCTCCTTTTTGGGTTTTTTTTCCATCGGTTTTGTATTTGGAGCAGAGAGACAGAGAGGGGATCGATCTCAGCCCCGTCCTGCTGCGAGACAGGAGTGTAAACACTGCACCCACCTTTCAAAAATTAATTTAAAATAATGGCTTTGTTATTTGTAATGATTGGATGCAGTAAGTGAAGGGTGTTTAAAGGTTTGTAACTGTTTATTCTCTAAACTTTTATCTCCGTCGCAGCAGCAGAGACCCTCCCTCTTCTTCTTTGTGCGATCGATCCGTGTCGTTCCCGTTGCTCTCTGAAGCGGCGTCCCGATCGAGGGCCGGGCCGAAGGGGGGCCGGGGGGCTTCCTGTCCGCGGCGAGTCGGGTTTGATCCCCTCCGCGGGACGTCTTTCAGAGATGTCAAAAAGCCCGGACGTTAAAAGGGTCGGAGGGTCGATAGCTCGCCGTGGGCCCACTCTCCGCCAGCGCTGCTCCTGATTGGCTCCGGGACGAGTTCATGGATCGTCTCGGAGCAGTGTTTGGGTTTATGTGAGAGGGGCACGGGGTTAATGGACGGATGAGCCTGCGTTCATGCAAACTATATCTACACCACCGAAAAAATCTATTGACACTGGCTTAAATAAACTGTTTTACTCTGAAACGTAATGTAACAAGCCCATTCTGTCGGAAAAACAATGGAGTGGGCTCAAAGTTCATTCACAAAAACCAAAATATGTAGGATACAAATAAAACTGTTTCCTCATGGCCTCCATTCTACTCTAGTGTTTTCAGCATTCATACAAGTTCTGTTTATATTCTCCACAAGTCTCTGTAGATTTGAGTTTGATTTCCTCACTTCTAAATGTAACTGGACAGAATTCATTCACAGAATAATCTGCCTCTGGACAAACACAACCTAAAAAACATCCAACCAATCAGAGGAATACAGAACTGGATTAAAACTCCACTTCTTTTTCTTTTTTTGTCCCTGTCTCAGACTCCACTCTCCTCCAAAAGCAGCCTAGAGACCTCTCCTGCTTCTCTTTTATTAAAAAATAAAACCAGTTTTTCCTCCAAAATACTAATCCATTTGACCAAACTGAAGTTTAGAGTTTAGCGTTAGCTTAGCTGTGACTTCAGCGTCAGGACGACAATTATCTCCTCCTCGTTAAACATTACGTGATTGAATTGACAGTATTTATCTGTGTTTTACGTTTCCTCCCTTTTCTCTGTTGATGCTTTTCTTTTTTCAGCTGTTTCTCTGTTAAAAGACATATTCAGCTGAAAATACACTTTATCTGTGTAAACATTATTATAAACGTGTGAAATGGCACTCCATCAGCACCACTTTACTTTCTATTTTAGTTTCTGGAAAAAGGAGCGCTCCCATTGGTCGACACTGATGTCAATAAGGAAGTAATGGCTGCTGATAAAACAGAAAAAGTGTATTTTCAGCTGAATATGTCTTTTTACAGAGAAACTGCAAAAAAAAAAAGAAAAAGAGAGAAAAGGGAGGCCATGATAGAATATTTAACGAGGAGGAGATAATTGCCGTTCTGACGCTAAAGTCGGAGCTAAACGTTTACGATCAGCTCTAAACTTCAGTCAGTATAAAGTGTTTGTATCTATCCATGGAATAAAGCTGAGAATGTCTGTTTATCAAGGACCACAGCTAGTGCCCAGTCCATCCACTAATGCCTCATAAAGATCAGTGTTAGCATCACTAGCTAACTTTGTGATCACTTTTAGCTTTAACCGTGCTCCAACACTGGCTCAAATATAGATAGCGGATACAAAAACAAGCTGCAGATGTAAAGAGAAGCATTTTTACTTCAGAATAAACCAAAAGTCCATGTTTATTACCAATTTCCATCTTTCTCCGTCTCGAAAAATGGCATATTGTTTTTCAGTCCCGCTCGGCCTCATTTTGTCGGACGATGATTGTAACTCCGAGAGGCTACGCTCAAAGCTAAATTACAGCGTGTTTATTTACAGCCGTCTCTGCATTCGTAACGTGGGCCGACCTTTTACTGCCTATAAACTCCCTTCAATTTTCTCATCAAGTGTTTGGGTTGTGAGCCGCCTCGGGCAAAACAGAATCACATCAGATGGAGAAATTTCACCACGTATTTGTGTTTTTATTTTTTATTTTTTCCGCCGAGCTGTAATGGTGGAGTAGCAGCGTTGTATCATGACTGATGTTTTTCACCTAATGATAAACTGTGCCGCTTTCGAGAATAAATGAAGAGGAAAAGAGAGGTTGGTGGAGTGCTGCTTCTTGTTTATTCCTCTGCCTTTTATCAGCGCCAGGCTTTAGAGCTGCAGGCTTTTTTTTTTCTAAAACGGTGAAGTGGTAATTTCTGAAGGGGCCAAAGCGGATTGTTTCCCACCTTTGCTCGTCCTCCCACGTTTAATTTTTTATTTTTGTAAAGCCGGTTTGCGTGGCTTTAGTCGGCGAAGGGTGAATGCACAAAAGCGCCCCGTGAATCCACATCACCTCCTCCTGTTTTGCATTTTTATTTTTTTTATTTTTCAATTCGATGCATGCTTTTTAACACGTGTGCCGGGGATGTAAGAGGAATCCAGTGATGTGAGGGAGGGATCGTTTCAAATCCGAGTTGAAATGGCCGGTGCAGATCAGGTGACGGTGCTCCGGATTAGATCTGCTTTAATGGTATTTTTACTGACAGGTTTCAAGAGTTTAATTGCGTGTTCTGTCTGTCAAAATGAAGACGCTCTCTCGGTACTTTCTGTTTTGGATGAAAGGTTTGAGACATGCTGTGCTTTTGGCGTGTAGAGGCAGAGCTACGGACGTTATATCATGTTTAAAACATATCACACTCAGAGCCGTATGGATTAAGTGATCATCAAAACTTCACATCGGCGATTACTCCAGTCGTTACCAAAAAGCATCGAGTAAAAGACGCCAGGTTCAAACTGGAAGATGAAATGTAAGGCTTTGGGTCAAGTTTGTGTCTCATCTTCTGTCTCGAGGTAAAAGTGGAAATACAAGATACATTTATGGACATTTCATTCTTTGTTTGGGACTGAAAATACTTCTGGAGCAGTGTTATAATCAAGAGTCAAGACCAGAGTGGAATAAATTGGAATGGATTCCTGGAAACAGTTAAAAGTCCAATTGTTTTTTTTTAATAAAGTCTGTGAAAAAAACAACTGTACTTTTTCTGTCTCGCTCATAAAAACTAGTTTGACAATAGCCTCTTCCTGAAGTGCCATATAAATAAATAAAAATTGGTAATAAGTCAGAGAGATGAGGTAAAGTACTGTCAGTGTTTTTTAATTGCCGTAACCATGGTAACTTTACGACAGACAGTCTACAAACATTGGTTAAAAACAAGAAGAAGAGACAGTGGTTGCTCAAAATTGGGACGTAGCAGGGTTTTCCAAAGATATCTGTTTGGACATGAGACACAGAGCTAAAAAAAACAACAGGACAGTCTCTGAGGATTTAGCTTCTTGTGGCATCCTTCCTAATTCCTACTTCCTGTTTCTTCTGCAAGAGATTAGTTCACTTTAGAAACTGGTTTAATCAATGTCCACATCTTGGACGTAAACAGCAGCTGTAGAGACATAAACAAATGTAATGTCTCTGGAGCTTCAAGAGTCCATCAGAAAAGTGATATATGTTATATTTTTCTTCATTATTTTACTGGAGACAAAGTTTTCACTATGTTTTTTACACAAGGCACAGTTAAATCAGCCATACTTCCTGCTTTTTTGACTGAAACTTTTCTAACAAAGCAATAACGAGTGTATAAACAATAATAAAAGAATAATAAATATAAACAGATTGATGCGTGGTAAATTTAAGTAACACTACAGACAGGTGCACATTATGCTTTTGCTCATGTTTAATATTTAAGGCAGAGGTATTAAACTCAAAGATGAGGCGCCGCGGTGAATTTATAGAGATTTTATCTTCATTTGTGAACAGGTTTTACTCAGATTGTAACAGGTTTTAATTGGATTCAAGCAGGTTTTAGATGGATTTGAACAGGTTTTAATTGGATTCAAGCAGGTTTTAGATGGATTTGAACAGGTTTTAGTTGGATTTGAACAGGTTTTAATTGGATTCAAGCAGGTTTTAGTTGGATTTGAAAAGGTTTTAGTTGGATCTGAACAGGATTTACTTGGATTTGAACAGGTTTTAGTTGGATTTGAGCAGGTTTTAGTTGGATTTGAACAGGATTTAGTCAGATTTAAACAGCTTTTAGTTGGATTTGAACAGGTTTTAATTGGATTCAAGCAGGTTTTAGTTTGATTTGAACAGGATTTAGGTGGATTTGAACAGGTTTTAGTTGGATTTGAACAGGTTTTAATTGGATTCAAGCAGGTTTTAGTTGGATTTGAACAGGTTTTAGTTGGATCTGAACAGCTTTTAGTTGGATTTGAACAGGTTTTAATTGGATTCAAGCAGGTTTTAGTTGGATTTGAAAAGGTTTTAGTTGGATCTGAACAGGATTTACTTGGATTTGAACAGGTTTTAGTTGGATTTGAACAGGTTTTAGTTGGATTTGAACAGGATTTAGTTGGATTTGAATAGGATTTAGTTGGATTTGAACAGGTTTTAGTTGGATTTGAACAGGTTTTAGTCACATTTAAACAGCTTTTAGTTGGATTTGAACAGGTTTTAATTGGATTCAAGCAGGTTTTAGTTGGATTTGAACAGGATTTAGGTGGATTTGAACAGGTTTTAGTTGGATTTTAACAGGTTGTAGTAGGTAGTGGTCGGTTAATCTTTGTAGCAAAAATCAAAACCATCTAAAACCTGTTCAAAACCATCTAAAACCTCTTCAAAACACAAAAATTATCCCTGTTAGTGATTTTAATCTTACATCTGGAAATGACTCTTTTTCTGTAACACAAGCTTTTCTTTTGAAACCTTTTGCAGTAGGTTTAAATAAATAGTGTGCGCCTCAGTCCAGTCTCTTTGTTAACACTGCTCCTTGTCACTTGAAGGCAGTGCTCTGTTTGTCACTAATCATTTATAACCTTCTCAATAAACTCTGAACGTTGCGTCACAGCAGCCTCCTCTTCCTCAGACACCGATATTGTATTTTCGTCAAATGTTTATGTTTACATCTGAGCTCCGGTGTCTTCTTTTTTTTCGGCGCACGCTCGGCTCCGTGTAATTCTGTCTGAAAGTTTGTTACACTCTGCTGCTGTGAAGATAAAACAGAAACTCATTCAGAGGCTGGTGTTGAAGAGAGAAAAAAAACAGCAAACAACAACAGCGAGAACATAGTGTTTCTGTACAAAGTCAAGACGTGAATGAGAAAACAAGATAACGCTCTTTATTTCAGCCCAGAGTCTGAGAATACTTTTGCAGTGTTACATTTACAATACAGAAATCACGTCTCCAGCACAAGATATAAATGTGAGAATACGTTAAGAAATCTGGGAGATACTTGATTTTTTACTTGTTTTGGAAAATCGTATTTGTTCTCTTTTGTTTGACCTCGTGACAAAATACTAATACCTTACATTAAATCAAAGTTTAGAGCTGATCTGAGACTTTTATCTTTGGAGTTTCCCGTTGTAGACTGTCGTGATCATGGAATTATCCATTTATCCATGTTTCATTTGCGTCTGTTTCTCTATTTTTATCTTTTTTCAGCTGTTTCTCTGTAAAATAAGACATATTTCCAACAGAATAACCCATTTCCTTGGTTTATTTCCTCGTTCCTTCGTTGTTGACATCAGTGTCGACCAATGGGAGCGCTCCTTTTTACCTGAAGTGAGCTGTGATTGGACAAAATCCTGCTTAATCCTTATTTCTAAAGCCTAGATCACGTCTTAAGGTGTAATTTTTTTCACAGATGATAAACTTTAGGTGATTCAACTGAAAAACTAAATGCAACAGGAAAGAAATCAGCTAATGAACTGTTAAGTATGTCCAATAAAATCACTCAAACCTGAGCTATCAAAGCATCCATATCTTTACTTAAAGTTAAATCCAGCTCAAATTCATCACTCATGTTTCTACGGCTGCAGTAAAAACACTACATTTCCTACAGTATCCTCAGAATGACCGATGTTGCATGTTCCCATCATAGTTTACAGCCAAACACAGCCTTAATGCACAGCCACCAATAAAAAGGCATTAGCGCTAATGATGATAACAACTCATTAAAACCTGCTGCCAGTGTCCTGCAGATGAAAGCAGAGAAAAACACAAAATGGAGGATATTTACGGCCCAGAGAGAAAAAAAAAAAACCCCTCTCTCTCTGGTTTGATGAAGCATCCTTCCCTCGGTCCTTCATTTTCGAGGCTCACACACACAACCCTCTCTCTTCATTTGCAGGCAGCGTGTCGTCTTGTTTTTGGGTTTATTCTTCAAAAGAGACTGCGGCGTCACACTGCAGACCGGCTCACTCTTTTATTCTGCTTCAGCGCTGTGACTATAGACTCATGAGGTAATACAGAAACACCACAGAAACCGTATAAACACACGGACCTGCCTCATTTCAATCTAATTACCTGCCATTGTCTTGTGTTTGAGAAAGTTTATTCAATAACAATCTCAAGAAACACACGAGAACATGAATAAAACTCTTGTTAATAAAGAAGCACTAGTGGTTTGCCAACACTTTTAAAGCAAAATATACAAATATAACCTGCAGAAAACACTGGAAATATAAAATACACTGCAAATAAGAAAAAACGACAACTGTTTAAAAAAAAAATGAGGTGATTATTTATGTTTAGCAACAATAAAAGGTTGTACCGTGTGGTGGAGGCAGATAAGACCAAGAGCCCAGTGTCACATTATGTTTATTTTATCGAATTAGATTTCTGTTGAAGTAGTGGAACTAAACTGATTAATGTATGACAGAAAAAGTGTAACGGAAGACTTTTTATTTATTTCAGGACAACAACCCTTTGGGAAAAACCAGAAAAGGTCATTAAATAAACCACATTAAATAAACTGTACCTGATGTTTGTTTTTCTTCTTGTGTAAAAACAGTCTTTCTGATCCATCTACTGTTTATTCTAAGGGATTGTAATAGATGAGAAGCTCTATTCAGGAACAGAAAACCTTGGAGCGCTCCCATTGGTCGACACTTGTCACATGACGTTCCAGGAAGTTTAATAGCTGCAGATAAAGTGTATTTTCAGCTGAATATGTCTTTTAACAGAGAAACAGCTGAAAAAAGAAAAGCATCAACAGAGAAAAGGGAGGCAACGTAAAACACAGATAAATACTGTCAATTCAATCACGTAATGTTTAACGAGGAGGAGATAATTGTCGTCGTCGAGGAGGAAAGTGGACCCCTCCTCACACTTAAAGCATCCTCTCTGTTTGGAAAATAATAATGAATGAATAAACCCAGTACTGTTACATTATGCTCGTTAAACGAACCAACATCATCTCGTATTCATCCTCACCTTCATACAGTCCACTATACTCTCATCCAGTTCACTATACTCTCATCCAGTTCACTATACTCTCATCCAGTTCACTATACTCTCATACAGCTCACTATACTCTCATCCAGTCTACTATACTCTCATCCAGTTCACTATACTCTCATCCAGTTCACTATACTCTCATCCAGTTCACTATACTCTCATCCAGTTCACTATACTCTCATCCAGTTCACTATACTCTCATACAGCTCACTATACTCTCATCCAGTCTACTATACTCTCATACAGCTCACTATACTCTCATCCAGTTCACTATACTCTCATGCACTCCACTATACTCTCATCCAGTTCACTACACTCTCATACAGGTCACTATACTCTCATACAGGTCACTATACTCTTATCCAGTCTACTATACTCTCATACAGGTCACTATACTCTCATACAGGTCACTATACTCTCATCCAGTCTACTATACTCTCATACAGCTCACTATACTCTCATCCAGTTCACTATACTCTCATCCAGTTCACTATACTCTCATACAGGTCACTATACTCTCATATAGTTCACTACACTCTCATCCAGTTCACTATACTCTCATACAGGTCACTATACTCTCATACAGCTCACTATACTCTCATACAGTTCACTGTACTCTCATACAACTCACTATACTCTCATACAGTTCACTATACTCTCATCCAGTTCACTATACTCTCATACAGTCTACTATACTCTCATCCAGGTCACTATACTCTCATACAGTCTACTATACTCTCATACAGGTCACTATACTCTCATACAGTTCACTATACTCTCATACAGCTCACTATACTCTCATACAGTTCACTATACTCTCATACAGCTCACTATACTCTCATACAGCTCACTATACTCTCATACAGTTCACTATACTCTCATACAGTTCACTATACTCTCATACAGTTCACTATACTGTCATACAGGTCACTATACTCTCATACAGGTCACTATACTCTCATACAGTCCACTATACTCTCATACAGTTCACTATACTGTCATACAGGTCACTATACTCTCATACAGGTCACTATACTCTCATACAGCTCACTATACTCTCATATATGCTGGTGCACTGTAAAAACACCCCTCCGAGTCCAGCTGCAGCAGAGTTAATCAAACCCTGTGACCGTCTTCTATATGTTATCTGTAAAAAAAAAAAATGATATGTGGTAATAAAGTAAACAGCCTGACCCCGGCACAATGGAAACAGTCCCCCTTTGAGATCATTAGGTAACCATGGCAACGCGGCGGATGAGGGGATTTTCCCATCAGACACTGGGGCTGGTCTCTCCCTGCAGCCTTTATGAGCTTCTGCTGCAGCTTTTACCAGTGTTACAGATTTATAATGTTAACAAGTGATTTTAAACAGGGCTCATCAATCATTGATCTGTATTTCATCTGTTTTTAAAGAATATACAGCACTGTGAGTTAGTTTTATTCAAGTGTGGAAATAAAACGTAAAATAAACGATAAATAATGGTGATTTTTATTAGTTTAGAAAATACAAAGTTATTAAAGATAATTCTAAATAATATTAATATTTGGTCTGATTTAGTCTCAAAACAGAAACAGTTTGAGCAGTTCCTGAAAAAAACAGACCAGACTGGACTAAACCAGACCATGTAATCCCAGACAAAACCAGACCAGACTGGACTAAACCAGACCATGTAATCCCAGACAAAACCAGACCAGACTGGACTAAACCAGACCATGTAATCCACTAAACCAGACCAGACTGGACTAAACCAGACCAAATCCCAGACAAAACCAGACCAGACTGGACTCAACCAGACCAAACTGGACTAAACCAGACCATGTAATCCCAGACAAAACCAGACCAAACTGGACTAGTTTTGTCTGGGATTACATGGTCTGGTTTAGTCCAGTCTGGTCTGGTTTAGTCCAGATCCTTCTCAAACTGAAACCGAGGAACAGCTTGAACTGTTGCTGTTTTGAGACAAAATCAGACCAAATATTAATTTAATTCAGAATTATCTTGTTTTTTCACTTTGTATTTTATGAAACAATAAAACTAAACATATTTTATACTTTACTTTTTATATTTACACACACAGTGCAGTAAGTTCACGGAGGTATCACTCAAATGTAAAATATCACGTGTAATCTGAAGCTTTGAGTTGTTTACCGTCAGATTATGTCTGAACAGAACAAAAGCTGGATCCTGTTCATAAATAAATCTGTTCACTATTCAGTCCTGTCCAAGGTCTGATGCTCGTGAGTGAAAAGGTGAATGGATCTAATGAACCTGACGCGCTTCGAGTGGGAGAAAAACACTATTTAAATGCACCCACAATATAGAAATATAACTATACAGTCTTTATCTGAATAATACTGTATGTGTTCTGGAGTAAGATCTACATGTTTATCTCCTGTAATCATGTTATTTTAGCTTTATTATTATTTATTATTGAATTATTAATATATAGAGCTGTTCAGTTGTGTTCTTAAAGATATTCTCAGTGAAAACATGAACCAAATGAACAATTTTATTACAATAAACATGTATAGTCACAAAAACCTATCTGAGCTCGACAGTCTAATATTATAAATACTTTTTGAAGAATACACCATATGCTTAAATAAGTAAAAAATAAATGTACCAAAAGACTAGATCAAATACAATAGAAGCTGTTTCCTCGGAGGGTAAAATTATGACCAAAAACGTCATGATTTTCAATAAAATGTGTTTCATAAACTCAGTATGAGCTACATTCACACAGATAATACAGTTTCAATGAATTAAAAGGCTTCACGCTCAATAAATTCTGAATAATTAAGATCGAAGAATTAAGATAACTGGACGTTAAGAATAAGCAGCAGAAGAAGAATGAGTAAATATCATATCCAATATCCAGTGAATCAGATTAATTATTGAGGCATAATCGATGTTCTATTGAGCTGATAGCATCTGTAACTACATTTCCCAGAATGCTTTGCACAAGACATTTCATTTCAAGCTGTTTTCTTGCTTTTCTGTAAATGTTGGGAGTTTTTAAAGGAAAAAAAAACAGTACATACTTTACATTTGTGTCCCTTTTCAATAAAAATCAGTTTTTTATTTGATTTTTTATTATTATTTATTTTTATTTATTTATTTATTGGCTCCATAACTACATTTTCCTTTAAAGTGAGGCACATAATAGACATCTGTATACTCTCTTAGACCTAAACATGTACCTGCATTATAGAAAAGCCCTTTATGAAGCTTTCTTTGAAACATCTCAGCGTGGGAAAGTAGAAAACACTCTGGCTGCAGAGAGTTGAAGAGCCCTTTAGAAGATGGCATTTTAATGTATGTAAGCTTTCAGATAAATTGCTAAAGCATCACATGTCGTCATCTACTGTCACTTTTCTCTTCTCCGGTTTTTACTGCAGCACTACTACACCGTTTTCCTGTTTTAGAGGCTCGTTTATTGTCCAAGTGTGAAAGAAAACAGTAAGAATATATAAATCAGATGTATATTGAGCTAATGTACACGATATCACGTCTTTATACATTTCCGTGGCTCTCGTTGCTTCTGTTCGAGTTGTTTACCATTGAATAATTACAAGACGTTCTTTGCATGAGTCACATTCAGTCAGTGTAAGTAATAACGCTGTAATAGTTCATCTGGACATGTTCGAAATAAACCAATCAGAAGAAAAATGTCATTAAAGGCAGTATCTCGAGCTAATGAGGAGCCTCTGAAGTGAAACATGTTTAACGTATTTGTCCTTAATGGCTTTATTAGGGAGTGTTTATTTCATTTTCTTATCCATAGTTTTCTATTTTGATGATATTCATAATTATATCCACAAATATGCATCGCCTTTGGTTCATTATTATCATTAAAGTAAGTTTAGATTCTTATACATTCTACGTTATCTGGTGGAATTGAATGTGTCGCAGAAAGAAAATGGAAGATTACACATGTACAGCTGTTGATTATGAGAAATAATAATGTAGTTTTGGACGAGAAAAGGTAATTAAGTGTAAAACTTCAGTAAATACAGTTAGATGTAGTGGTCAAAACACCTTCCATCCGTTAAAAATGACATTACATCTGTAGTTTTGGCATTAAAGTCTATATTTAAAATAACACCTATGATACTTATTAGACATAAATAAATAACAGCATCATTTAATCTATTAGGGACTTCAGTCGAATGCAAAGAAAGTGTGTTTTTGTGTGTGTTTAGGCTTTTAGTCCAGGCTCTTAAACAGTATTTTCTGGGAGGGGTTCAGTAGAAAATGTTTACAAAGGGCAGGTACTTATTAACTACATTAATGCCACAGTTTGTTTAATGCACCACACTAGAAAACACACACACACGATCAATAACAGCTCAAATAAAGAGGCGAGAGGTATAAAAAGACACATCATACACATTATTATAATTATATGTGTTGTAAATGACTGAGGAATAAAAGGAATGGCAGCGACAGACCCCATTACTGTTATAATTGTTGTTATTATGATGTTATTATTATTATTATTGTCCACATGGTACAAAAAAGGGATATATTTATTGCACAAAGACATCTACAAAACCCTGTTACGTCAGTCTTTATGTTTGTATGTTTACGTTGTTGTACTCTAATAATAATAATAATTTGAAAAAAGAAAAGAAAACTGGTCGGTTGTTTGGATTTAACCACAGTTTGATCCAATCAGAGCAACATTACGACGGTAAAACGGAGTCAAAACATCGTCAAACCTGAAACGAGTCCAGGACGGTCAGCGCTAGAGATGTTTTTCCTGGAGTTTTTCAACTAAACAAATCTAGAGAGAATCCAGCTGCTGCTCAAGGTGAATCTGACAGAGACAGGTTAAACCAACACTGTTACCTCACCTCTGTTCGCACATGCTCAGTGTTGTTTTGTGTAAAGAGTATGATCAGAAACAGCAGCTGTGGAACCAGTATTTGGACAAATTAAGAGTTTGTCAGCTGCAAAAGTTTACATTTTTCTAATATTATGACTAATTATTCACCTCTAACTCTTCTTTATTGTTACAGCTCAAGGATGACCAAATAAATAATAAATAAATGGATGACAGCTCACTCAAAAAGGACTCAAGAAGACTGACATTGACATACACACTGCAGTTTACCTCAATTTAAATGAAACTACTTTGCTTTACTTCTTTGCTGCGACACCTCTGATGTAATCCCCTGCTTTATCTGTTTATTTTTGTATTTACTTCATATATCTTTGTTTCCAAAAGACAAATGGTGGAAATGGGATGTCGGTTGAAAAAAAGAAGAAATCCTGAAGCTGAATCTCCCCAAAAAAAAAGCCAATTTTGGAGCAAACTGCCTGAATTAAAGTGCTGAATCTTGGAGGTAAAAGTGTTGCAAAAGTTTGATTTAAATGCTAATTCCAGCTAAAGTCTACCTGGACGTCAGGGGAGCGATGCGAGCTGTTACTTTCTGATAAGTCGTTTTTGTTCCGAGCAGGCCTTTAACAGAGAGAGAAGCAGCGGCTGGATTTACCTGCCTCCTCCTCCTCTTCCTCCTCTTCCTCCCGTTCCCTCGTCCCTCCTCGAGACTCAGAAGCTGTTTTGTTTAGCAGCGAGTGGCACTAAAAACTACAATACCAGGAGACATGTTTAATATTCCTCTCTGTACATCAGATATTTTCTTTTGCATGAAATCAGATATTTGCAGCGTTAATATTCTCCTGCTTCCATTATGCGCCGAAAAAAACATTTTATACTTTGACCAAGAAAATGATGCCTGGGAGGCTTTTCACTACAGGGGCTGCAGCCGGCCGCAAAGAGACACCGACGGGACGAAGACGAAGAGACACAGTGCCCCCTACAGGACGAGAGGGGAACAGAGGAGTGATTCAGAGAAGACAGGAGCAGATAACTGAGGAATAGGAGGAGAATTTTAAAGAGTTTTGAGGGAAATGGAGCCATCTTTTTTAACACAATGAACCAAAAGACTGTGTAGATCATTACTAATAAATACAAGGGTTTTTTTAAGAATAAATACATCATAAGACGCACCCAAAATGCAAACGAGGAGTAACGTCAGGCTCCTTAAGGTAAGTCAACAGGATGAAGTGACCTATTCTCTTCAGATCCATGCAACCAACTGTATATATCCTGTTTTATTCAAAGTGAGAGTTAATTCTGGAGGTGGGTTTTACATTTGAAACAGAGAACAGCCCCTGGTTTGTCAGAAAAGCCTCCAGTTTGATGCACGGCTGTGAAAACGGCTGCAGCTCTTTCACACATGCATCATTCACAGAGAGGCTGCGCGTTGGAAGGTAATATGGAGCGTGTTGTAACCGAGAGGAGACCCCGCCGCTCGCCGCTGCATCCTGGGTAAATGTGGCGTAAGAGTGACGTCCTCGGATCGTCAAGAGCGGCGTCGTGAGTGGATGTGTTTATGATGTTTATAATGAGGAGGGCGGCAGCCTCGTGATCGATGTCGAGAACGCTTCATAATACAGACGAACACAACACAACAACCGACCCTTTACACTCTTCTTCTTTTAATAAATGTAAAAAGATTTCCGCTGCTGTAGTCATTAAGGGTACAACAAATGCAAGAAAAACATGCAACTCTTTATTGAATTGTTGCAGCAAACGATCTGAGGTGAGATATTTGTGAACACCTTGTGACCTGATAGAAGTTCAGTTTAAATCTGTGCAGAAATACAAGGCTTTGGACTAACTTCAGCATCTCAGAACTGGGGTTAGAACAAACTAAACAGGACTAAACGAGGACTAAATTCACGACAGAATCAGGACTAAAACAGGTCTAAACAAGGACTAAATTCAGGACTGAATCAGGACTAAAACAGGTCTAAACAAGGACTAAATTCAGGACTGAAACAGGTCTAAACAAGGACTGAATTCAGGACTAAAACAGGTCTAAACAAGGACTAAATTCAGGACTAAAACAGGTCTAAACAAGGACTAAATTTAGGACCGAATCGGGACTAAAACAGGTCTAAACAAGGACTAAATTCAGGACTAAAACAGGACTAAACAAGGACTAAATTCAGGACTAAAACAGGACTAAACAAGGACTAAATTCAGGACTAAAACAGGACTAAACAAGGACTAAATTCATGACCGAATCAGGACTAAAACAGGACTAAACAAGGACTAAATTCAGGACTGAATCAGGACTAAAACAGGTCTAAACAAGGACTAAATTCAGGATCGAATCAGGACTAAAACAGGTCTAAACAAGGACTAAATTCATGATCGAATCAGGACTAAAACAGGTCTAAATGAGGACTAAATTCAGGACTGAATCAGGACTAAAACAGGTCTAAACAAGGACTAAATTCAGGATCGAATCAGGACTAAAACAGGTCTAAACGAGGACTAAATTCAGGATCGAATCAAGACTAAAACAGGTCTAAACAAGGACTAAATTCATGATCGAATCAGGACTAAAACAGGTCTAAACGAGGACTAAATTCAGGACCGAATCTGGACTAAAACAGGTCTAAACAAGGACTAAATTCAGGACTGAATCAGGACTAAAACAGGACTAAACAAGGACTAAATTCATGATCGAATCAGGACTAAAACAGGTCTAAACAAGGACAAAATTCAGGACCGAATCAAGACTAAAACAGGTCTAAACAAGGACTAAATTCAGGAAGGAATCAGGACTAAAACAGGTCTAAACAAGGACTAAATTCAGGAAGGAATCAGGACTAAAACAGGACTAAACAAGGACTAAAGTCAGGACTAAAACAGGACTAAACAAGGACTAAATTCACAACAGAATCAGGACTAAAACAGGTCTAAACGAGGACTAAATTCACAAATGAATCAGGACTGAATCAGATCTAAACAAGGACTAAACCAAAGACTAAACCAGGATCTTATCAACTTTTTCATTGGGTCACAACCCTTTGATTGAGGCTCTGTTTTTCGTTGTGAACATTATTACGATTCGAGCCGTTTCTTGTGGACGTTCTCTCGACGAGTCCTTACTCTTTGTTGTTTTCCAGCCTCCGTCTCAAACACTGCCAACAATCTGCAAACAAAATGTGCTTCTGGATGGATTAGTGCTGCGTCTCGGTCCCACACTGTGTACATCCTTCTGATATTGTTCACATTATTCCATCTCATATTTAGCACATGGCTAACTAGCATAAATCCACAATATCACAGATGCTACGCTATTTGTGTTTTGTCTTATGCTGGTGGTTATTACTCATCTTTTGCTTCTGCAGAGTCACCACAGACATTATTAGACATTAAGAACCTGATAAAACACATAGGCCAGCTCTATATAGCCCTAAATAAAGGGATTAATCAATTTGAATGTTTTTTTCGATGCCAAACATGTCAGATTCCTTGTGTTTGGGATTCACAGTCTCATCAAAAGGCAGTAAATTTTCTCCAGGCTGAAAAGACCCGTCTAAACCATAGCTATAGCTCCAAATTACAACATATCTCCAGACTTCAAAGGCAAAAGTGCATTTGCTATAGGATCCTCTGCAGAGTGAGAGGTACTTACTGCAGACGGAGGAGTGGGCCGAAGCACCCAGGCATAAGGTAATTCAAACATATTCATCAGAAAATCCAAATGAATCCCGGTTCAGGCAGAGTTTCTGTTCCATCTGTTGAACGCTGCAGATGTGCTCCTGCTTCAGTTCAGCTCCAGGATCTCGTCGCTGTTTGATCCAGTTCAGAAAATGAGAAAATTAAACCATAGCTGTTTTTGAAAGGATTAAAGTGTAAATAAAAGACATAAAAGTGGTATTATTTCATTAGACGTTAGACAAAAACAGGTCTAAACGAGGACTAAATTCAGGACTAAATCAGGACTAAAACAGGTCTAAACAAGGACTAAATTCAGGACTGAATCAGGACTAAAACAGGACTAAACAAGGACTAATTTCAGGACTGAATCAGGACTAAAACAGGACTAAACAAGGACTAATTTCAGGACTGAATCAGGACTAAAACAGGACTAAACAAGGACTAAATTCAGGACTGAATCGGGACTAAAACAGGTCTAAACAAGGACTAAATTCATGAATGAATCAGGACTAAAACAGGTCTAAACAAGGACTAAATTCACGACTGAATCGGGACTAAAACAGGCCTAAACAAGGACTAAATTCAGGACTGAATCGGGACTAAAACAGGTCTAAACAAGGACTAAATTCAGGACTGAATCGGGACTAAAACAGGACTAAACAAGGACTAAATTCAGGACTGAATCAGGACTAAACCAGGACTAAAACAGGACTAAATTCATGAATGAATCAGGACTAAAACAGGTCTAAACAAGGACTAAATTCAGGACTAAATCAGGACTAAAACAGGACTAAATTCATGAATGAATCAGGACTTAAACAGGTCTAAACAAGGACTAAATTCAGGACCGAATCAGGACTAAAACAGGTCTAAACAAGGACTAAAATCAGGACTAAAACAGGTCTAAAACAGGTCTAAACAAGGACTAATTTCAGGTCTAAAACAGGTCTAAACAAGGACTAAATTTAATGTTCTCTCTGGGCCTGACAGATACCTTCATTTCTCTGTTTGTAAATGAAATAACGCTAACCCTAAACGCACCAATGACACGTTTAAAGCCGTGGAACAAATGAACCTCATTTTCCAGGTGAGTTAGTCCCATTTAGAGAAACTCAAATGGCTGCCTCCTTCAGTCGGAGTGTTTACAGCTGTTTAAACTCTGATTATATTTGGACTGGGACACTGACTTGTTGTTTTCTCGTATTTTAATTAGAATATCTGTAAAGCTCATAATGAGGTTAGGGTGAGGGTTCCCTGGGGTCCCTAGAGTCTTAATGGAAAGTCCAAAGTTTGGGACCAAAAAGTGAAGATGAGAAAGTCTTCAGTTACCAAAAAGTTTCCTTAATACTTTCTTTACAATACACTCCCACATCACAGAAATTTGGATTTTTTTGTTGTTGTTTTTCTTCACGTTTCCAACAATGAACAAGAACATGCCCCGCCATTTTTCAATTAAACTTTACAGCTCCGTCCATTTTCTTTCTTTGTCGTGTTTTGTCACAAACTTCAAAACCTTCCGACCTTTTCCAACCCTGACCTCTTCAGTTTTTATACCTTTTCAAAATCTTCTCAAACCCAACTATGTCTTTTCCTTTTTTGATTCTCCCAAAACAAAACGATCTTGTTTATGAAACTCAAAGCACAATTGTACAAAGACCTTGAGTATTTATTCATTTCCAAATCAGAAAATGATTGAGAGCAGATAATACACTTCAAATAGATATTTTTTTCCCGGCGGCCTACGTGCTTCACCCTTTGTCTCGTTGTCTTTTGTTCTCCGTTTGATCCGCTGATTACATAATTGCCGTTGTATAATGCTCTCTTTATAAAAAATGACCTGAATAATGAGTTTGCCTTTGACTGCGATTCTCCGCGACCCGTCGAAGCAAAATGGATCGTTACGCAACTCGGAACGGCCACGGGTCACGAAAGCACGGTTTATTATTTACACGGACGCAAAATACAAAGAAAAGCAGGCGGCGCAAAGAGGCCGGGAGAACTTTGAAGAGAAGCAGGTGCATTGTGTTAAAGTGGCTCTTCAAATCTAATTATTAGTCCAGTAAACAAAATAGGAACAAGAGGAAAGTGCATCTGCTTGATTATTGTTTTAGTTTCATTTGTGGCTAAAGCTCAGATAGTGATAGGATAATATCAAGGAAAGGTTTAAAACACACAGCATTGCATTTCTTTTTCAAACATTGCACTTTTTGTCTACGTTGCTTTAAACATGAGAATAACTTGTCATTAAATCTTTATGAATCTTGATAAGTCTTTCTGATCCATCTAGTGTTTATTCTAAGGGATTGTAATAGATGAGAACCTCTATTCAGGAACAGAAAACCTTGGACAATCACATGCTCCAAAAAGGAGCGCTCCCATTGGTCCACACTTGTCACATGACGTTCCAGGAAGTTTAATAGCTGCAGATAAAGTGTATTTTCAGCTGAATATGTCTTTTAACAGAGAAACAGCTGAAAAAAGAAAAGCATCAACAGAGAAAAGGGAGACAACGTAAAACACAGATAAATACTGTCAATTCAATCACGTAATGTTTAACGAGGAGGAGATAATTGTCGTCCTGACGCTGAAGTCACAGCTAAGCTAACGCTAAACTCTAAACTTCAGTTTGGTCAAATGGATTAGTATTTTGGAGGAAAAACTGGTCTGGTTTTATTTTTTAATAAAAGAGAAGCAGGAGAGGTCTCTAGACTGATTTTGGAGGAGAGTCTGAGACAGGGACAAAAAAATAAAATCAGGGAGTGGAGCTTTAATGAAGTCAGTTTTAAGGTGGATGAAAGGATAGTAGGACTAACAAAATGTCCACATCAAAACAGATTTACACCGGCTTGGAGACTTTTATTAGTGAAGACACAAAAGCAGGTGTAAAGTCCTGAAGCAGTTTCTTTATTTAAAACACAGCTTGACTTTTCCAGAGTGAAAGTGAAAGCAGCGTTGCGTTGTCCAGCTTTGTTTGAGCAGAACCATGTGTGCAGAGGCCTCAGAGGAGAGAGAATGAGTCTGAAATACCACTGTTATTATTTCCTCATTTTTATGTCTCCTGAAATTTTAATTAGTTTGTTTCAAGTGCTTGAGCAGAAAGCCACAGGAGCTCCTTTTGGTTTCGGAGACGTTTTGCCTCCTGCAGCCTTCCCTGCGTCCTACTGGGCTCCGGCTGGAAACTCCGTGTTAGGGCTGCACTTTAATAGTCTTCTGTGGAAAAGAAGTTTATATTTTATGACATTTTACTGCTAAGAGTTTTTAATGTTACACAGAGCAGTTTTGCATCAGTGTTTGGTCCCATCTGAGTATCTTTTAGATTTTGTTTCTTTGTGTTTTCCATTGTTTTTTTGTTCCTTAATTATCTCAATATTCTGGCCATATTTACCTTCCATCACTGTTTCAATCACAACAGAGGAACTATTGCCTAAGTCTGTCTAAGATCAGACGTTTAGAAAAACAAGAGAACAACAATGATTGTAATTTCAGAGTTTTTCTGATTTGAGCCAAACCCAAACTTAATGTGGTTCAAATGGTGTTTGCCTCGTTCACACTTTTGATACTCAACAGATTTAGTTTTACTTTCCTGTCTGTCTGTGACCAGGAGTTTTCTGTTTAAACCGACAAACTCAATGGAAACCACTAGTTTTGTCAACGATATGTTTTTGCGTCTTAAACGAAACAAAAACTAAATAAAAAGTAATTAATGAGAACAAAAACTCTGACCAAATGTATCGAGACTTTCGTGGGTGTGACAGGTTCGGAGTCGTTTCATTTCATTCAAGAAATGATTAATTTATATACACATTAAAAAACACATTGAAAATGCATTACCCTTTATATTTTAGTGATTAAATCTATTGTAGATATAGTCGACTAAAACTAGGGACAAAGGATCACAGACGACATGATCTTTGACATGTTTCCAAAAAGAAATGAGAAGTGACACCAGAAATGACACAACCTCTTACGGAAAAGGTTGAACCAAAAACAGACAGTGGTGTTATGGATTAACAAATAAAAAGTTGAAAAAGTCCTGTAAATATGAGATTATTATATGAGACTGTGACCTGTCGATGTGATGCTAACGTTAGCAAACAAAGATTTAAGAAACTTTATGAAGAGAAAACAGCTTAGTACAAAAACATGTTCAAGATTAAAGGAACATAAAACAAGACGTAGTCATTTAAAATCTTTATTTTTGCTGAAATTTGTTCCATTTTGCACCTCTCTCTGTCAGACTTATTACTTACTAAAAACAGATGACTTTCATTCATTTTCTTCTGACATGAGGCCTTACTAAAGCTTTCAAGTCATTTTTTATGCTTTAACTGTTATAATTTAGCATCAACTCTTAGAAAACACAGTGTCCTTCCAAAAGCCTGTGGCAGATACCCCCTGTTCCAGTCTGAGTCCATAAAACCACAGAAATCACTCTGAACGGTCGACGCAGACATGAACTGGACGAACAGAGAGTCTCTGGCCGTTCCCTTCGACATCGGCGCTGGACTGGACCAAAACTCTGGCGACTGAACGGGACCGAATCACCGCGACTCGCTCCAAACTCTGCTGGACGGCCTCCGGGCCAGAAACTGATGATACCCATGATGCAGTGCGTGGCAGGGCTCGCTCTGAAACATGTGGGACTCAGTACTGTCTGCCATGGATTCATTTGGAATAAAAACTCAGCAGCAGAGAATAAACTAGTAATGTTGGAATAATGTACAACTAATGAGCAAGAGTTTTGAAGCTTTTCACAGTTTTAGCAAAAAACAAATTCACCACAGCTTTATTTAAACAGACTGTACCTGATATTTTTTCTTCTTCTTGTGAAAATGGTTTAAACCCAAATAGTTTATTGTAAAAACAGTCTTTCTGATCCAGATACTGTTTATTGTAAGGGATTGTAATAGATGAGAACCTCTATTCAGGAACAGACAACCTTGGACAATCACATGCTCCAAAAAGGAGCGCTCCCATTGGTCGACACTTGTCACATGACGTTCCAGGAAGTTTAATAGCTGCAGATAAAGTGTATTTTCAGCTGAATATGTCTTTTAACAGAGAAACAGCTGAAAAAAGAAAAGCATCAACAGAGAAAAGGGAGACATGAGTCTGTATGAACTCAGTTAAAGCTAACGTTAGTGATTTTAATTTATGAATGTTTCCACAAAGTGTAAAACTTGTGCCTCTCACTTGTTTCATTCAAACCTGTTTAAAAGACATGTCACCTGATATGATATGATATGGTCTATTTTGGCTCTATCTACTCACTACTGCTCATTTTCACTGATGCATTGTGGGAAACTTTGAGTGGACTATATTTCAGCCTCTAGACATTCAGACACTGCTCTATTGAGTGATTAATGTGTTGATTCAGACACAGCCTGGGATTGTTAGCTTTAGCTAATTGGTTAAAAAAGACAAATCCAGGATAGATTTAGAGAAAGGCCCTGGAACAGCTGTCATCTGTTCAACTGCAAACTAGAATCACACAAAGTCACAAAAATAACATGAAACGGAGCTTTCAAAACTACAACCTGATCAGTAACCGAGCAATAATTCACAAAAATGCAGCCAACGCGACAAAGAAACAAGAGACAGTTTCTATTCACAACCTTTTTAGTTGATTTTGGAACATAATCTTCCATCAGTCAGTGGTTTGTGGTAAAGTTGGCAACTTTCACAATAAAAGCATCGGAACATGAATGAAATCCTGTTCAATCAGAATCGTTTGAACCTGATTTAAAATGTGCTGCATACATTTCTATGACGCCATATTTGAGTTTACAGCTGCTTTTTCTCGAAACCAGTCCTCTCTCCTCTCTCTCCTCCTCTCCTAGTCTCCTCTCTCCTCTCCTCTCTCCTCTCCTCTCCTAGTCTCCTCTCCTCTCTCCTCTCCCCTCTCTCCTCGTCTCCTCTCTCCTCCCTCCTCTCCTCTCCTCTCTCCTCTCTCCTCTCCTCTCCTCTCCTCTATCCTCTCTCCTCTCCTCTCTCTCCTCGTCTCCTCTCTCCTCTCCTCTCCTCTCTCTCTTCTCTCTCCTCTCCTCTCCTCCCCTCTCTCCTCTCTCCTCTCCTGTCTCCTCTCTCCTCTCCTCTCCTCTCCTCTCTCCTCTCCTCTCCTCTCTCCTCTCCTCTCCTCCCCTCTCTCCTCTCTCCTCTCCTCTCCTCTCCTCTCCTCTCTCCTCCCTCCTCTCCTCCTCTCTCTCCTCTCTCCTCTCCTCTCCTCTCCTCTCTCCTCTCTCCTCTCCTCTCCTCTCTCCTCTCTCCTCTCCTCTCTCCTCTCTCTCCTCCTCTCCTCTCCTCTCTCCTTTCCTCCCTCCTTTCCTCTCTCTCGTCTCTGTTGATGGTAAGAGTCTATTCACTGGAGAGATGAAGCAACAGCTTTCCAATGCTCTCCTCACACACTCGTCCCTCTCGAAAAGCCCACAGACGCATTAATCCTGCAGCTCGGCTCGGTTTACCCACACAATAGGCCTCAAAGAATTGGACTTGAGATAATTGTGTTGCTATCCCATTTCATCTGGAAAGGAATTGGCCACAAAGCCTGCCTCTTCCACACAAACGCAGCCCCCCAGATGGAGCGGCGCCGGCCAGAGACGAGCTGTAATTATTCCCCCTTCTATCCGTAATCATCGGCATAAAAATTCACCACCGCGGGCTTCGGGATGAGGCGTTGTCATGACGATACGGAGGCAATACGGTCCCAGCCCGGGGAGTGTTGTCGTAGGGGAAACGCGGGTCATTAAAACGGGAGCCAACATGGCCGAAACAGCTGCTCTGGCCGGCGGTGGCGGGGCCCGGTCGTGTGGGTTGGCAACCTCTCGACCTCGCGACAAACGCCAAGAGAAAACACGGCGGGGAAACGCTCCGGCGGACACTCGTTAAAGTTGGACGGAGCGGCGGCCAGGTGGAAACTGTCAGGTGGAGCGTCACGGGATGAAAATGGATGGTTTGTGAGCAGCTGCAGCCAACACAGTTCACTCTGGAATGAGAAAATGTTACGGTTAAAGTGAGTTAAAGGAGAAGTAAGTGATATGTTTTGGAGAGAATTAGGGTTAAGCAGGTGTGTATTGAAACGTCAGTCACTGTTATCGAGCGATGAGACACATCTGTCCAGGTTTCTCTGCTTTAAAACAAACAGAATATACATTTTCTGTTGTGCCTTTTCTCTCTTTTTCTACAGAGAACTCCTGAAATAGTCTGTGCTCTCTACAGCACATACATGGATCGTAGTGAAGCTGGTTAAGGTGCTTGTCAAACTGAATTTATTTAAGTTAAATGAGCCATTGCTTTTGGACAAATGTAATCAGCTCAAAAATACAGTCACTTACTGTTCAACCAAAGCTCCAGTATTTGGTTTTTTGTCCCGGTCTCAGACTCCACTCTCCTCCAACAGCAGCAGAAACCTTTCCTGCTTCTTTTATTTAAAAAAAAGGTAAAACCGGAGCAATTTTTCACCACAAAATACTAATACGTTACAATAAATCAAACTTTAGAGCTGACCTGAAACTTTTATCTTTGAGTTTCTCGTTGTAGACTGTAGTGATTCAGTAAATATGTTTAATTTGCTGGACGTTTCTCTATTTTTATCTTTTTTGAGCTGTTTCTCTGTAAAATAAGACATATTTCCAACAGAATAACCCATTTCCTTGGTTTATTTCCTTGTTCCTTCGTTGTTGACATCAGTGTCGACCAATGGGAGCGCTCCTTTTTACCTGAAGTGAGCTGTGATTGGACAAAATCCTGCTGTGGACTGATCATTCTCATCTATTAAAATCCTTCATTATAAAGACTAGATCACGTCTTAAGGTCTCATTTTTTCAGATGATTCCTGTTACAATAAACTTTAGGTGATTCAACAGTGTATTTGCATATTACAGTTACATGAGAAACTGACAAAAAACATTGTTGATTAATTTAAGTTGTTTTTTCGACAAAAAAAAAGGATATTATCAGGATAAAAATCATAGGAGACTTATTTAAAATGACACAATTTGTCAAGAACTGGTCCTAAACTGGAGCCCTGTGGAACTCCACAGAACAGACGGATGCACTTTAGTCGTAAGATTGTTAACAAAGACACAAAAAGACAAGAAATATATCACTCTGAGATATTTAAACTACAAATGTTTGGACCTAACCTGCCTCACATCAAAAACAATGAACATACCGTGTTTTAGTTTGTAATTCTTGTAACATTGTGCCTCTTTGTTATTGATATTCCATGTATCAGTGGTTTATGGAATCATTTGGGAGCTGCGTTTGGGGAGAGAGCTGTAAAAATCACATTTGGAGACAGAAAAATAAAAGCTTTGGGAGGGATCGGCCTTTCACAATAACAGCTCCAAAAACAGGAAAAAAAATTTAAAAAACCCAGAGCGTTTATGCTGTCAAACACGATGAATATAACCAACAGCACAACAAGTAATAAACCCACCACCCACCCGGCGCCGAGGGAAGAGCGAGCCACAACAAACGAGAGGGAGAGCGTCGCCACGGCAACAGATTGGCAAAAAACGCCGGGCCGCTTTCTCCTCTTTTCCCAGGACGCTCGGCTCCGCTCGGCTCGACCGGTATAATTTAGCATCCAATGATGAAATGGAGGAGCAAGAGCCCAAATCTCCAGCCGCGAGAGCTTAGATTTCAGCGAGACACGACACGGCGGCTGCAGCCCGAGGATTACAACGTGACGAACAACAGGCGATGAGAGCCGCTAATGGGGTCTTCACAGGGCTCCCGTCGCTCCGGAGCAACAACACTGAGCAGCAGCAGTTTAAGGAGATGGAGAAAAGATGTAATAACAGAGAGAAGCCCACACCCAATAAATAGAAAAATAGAGATGGTGTGTTATGTTGAATACTGGAGTTTCCTTATTTTTGAGACAGTAAATCCTGGAGTGAGTACAGCTGGACACTGCTGCAAAAGCATTACACTGGCTTTCTTTTGCATTTTCACAGTTTTATAGACAATAAAGTCTGCTTCAGAAAGTCCAGGTGTAAAAAGTAGAAAAGACTGTTTGGGGCAGACTTTTACCATTGTTTCTTAGGTGTAAGAAAGAGGCTGTTTACGTTCAAACTAAAAATCAGATTTACAGATTTCTGGAGTTATCAGACTATTCAAGATCATTTAAACTCTGCATAGTCTGCTTTTCTTTATCTGATTATGAGAAATCAGATTAACACACTAAGATTTCTCTCCAATACTCTGATATCTTCGTGCATGTAAACTCTTATTTCATTCTTTTACATCTGAACACGTGTAAAACAAACAAAAAAAAACAAGGCAGGAAACAGAAGTGACTTTATTTTTGTCCCAACATTAGCAACAAAACACAACAAACATGGAGTATAAAGGAAGGACAGCAGCAGCGTGACCTATGAACTCTCACATTAGCACGCTAATGCTAACGCTAATGCTAACGCTAAGACCCCAGGCGTCGTCATGTTCAACAAGACAAGACCAAATGTGTTGAAAATAATGGAAGGATGTTTGACTCTTACAACAATACAAACATAAAAACTCAGAAATAAATCCGATAATGACAAATAAACCAGGGTTTTTTGATTATTACATTTCTGAAGTGAATGTAAACGCATCAGATCTGATTATTACAATTGTTATCGGTTTATTCTGGTCATGTGCAGCACCGGTGACACAGTGCCTCTAGTGGCCTGGCAGAACACAACACGATCATGTTCAACAGCTGAGTGTAATCTGTGTGAATTCAGATTGTTTTTTTTAAATCTCTCCAGCCTTTTACATTTTGGTGTTGAATAAATGCAACCTTTGTCTGTTTGAGTCTCTCTCTCTCACCTCAGCTGCACTTAGATGACAGTCTACGTCTTTTCATTAAAACAAGAACAAAAGCTTAGGACTAAACTGTAAAATAGAAGAATCTTGTGATTGTAAAGATGTAAATAAAAGAACAGGTGTTGATTTCAAACAGACTCTTAACCATTACACTTCTTATTTCAGCTTAAATCCACTGAAATCTCAAAAAAAATCAGGTATCATGTCAAAAGTTATGATCAGCACAAGGAATGTAATAAAACTATATAAATATTTTGTTTTTCTTGCAGCGTTCTTCCACTTTTAGATCTGTTTGACTCTCAGTTGCAGTTCTCTCTGTATTTTTGAATCGGTGCTGGTTACATTTCGTCAAAACCAGTCTAAACATCCGCTCTCTGTCTCATCCCAAACTCAGATATTCCTCTCGATCTGAAGAAAAATACCTTTCCTTCGACTCCCTACAAATCAATCACTGCTCTGGAAGCCCCTCCTCGTCGAAAACAAAACTTTTCCCGGCGCAGCGCTGGCTCCGGCGCCGGGCCCTGGGGCTGTTGTAACTCTGCGGTTTGATATTTTTCACAACAACAACAAGAAGAAGAAGAAGAAGAAGGAGCCGTGCTGCCTCTGTCGAATCAGACTGGAGCTGTAGCTGCGCTGACGGAGCAGACGAGCCTGAGGGAGGCCTCCGTGTGCTCCCCAATCAAAGGAAATATGACGTTTGTGGTTAGATAAATACTCAAATGAACTGCAGCGATGAGCAAAAGACTGTGATTAACTCCCTTAATGGCTGCATCTGTCAGAGTCCAGAAGTAAACATAATGCACCAGTCTGGAGAACTTTTTAAATAACAACGAGATGTTTAGAGACAAAAGGAAGTCTGCTTTTCAATGCACTCACTCCCATTATGCTTCATTCAATGGAAGCAAACAGAATAAATCATGATTATCTTGTTCTAACATTGTGAAATTGAAGAGTTGATGAGTCAGGATTTGTTCCCAGTATATTATATACAGCTCTAAACAGAAATATTAGATCTATTTATTCAGTCAATATTATAAATGAAACCATTATCTAGGTGTTTAATAACTGTCTGATATGTATTCCTTTCTTTTCATGTCCACTTCTTCTCATTGAGTCATTGAGCTGGCGAAAACTTACTTCTGTTTGGTTTTCTTTTGCTCAATTCATTTCGATTAAGAAACTTTTTTTTTTTTACCTTCGCCTCATTTAGTGACTCTTGGATTTTAAGCAGCTCAGTGACACATGCTTTTGAGACAGAATCAGGCTTAAAAATTAAAAAAAATGCTAAATGTATTTACAGAGTTCAATATTTTAATAACCCGACCCGTCATGACATAGACGTATATTTTATTATTAAGTTTATCACAATTATTCCTGTGTTATTTAGTGACAAATTCATTCAATCCATTAAAGACAATTGCGTTGAACTTGAACTGTCATGAAATGTGCACTTTTTCTATTATAAATATGTAAATGCTGTTGCTAAATCCACTCAATATACTTCACATATTTTTATCAACATTAAAACGCTAAATGGCACAAATAAATATAATAAATACAGCAAATGTGTTAAATTAAAGCACAAATGCATTTAAAACTACTGTGGATTAAAAGAATTGGAGTAAAGGGTAAAAAGTCTATGTTTTACTTTAAATCTATGTTTTCCTTCTTTTCAAAATGATTATTGTTTGCTTGATATTAGGTGTTGTTCTGTCCTTTTGACCTCGACAACTGTATTTTTTAACTTTTTCACCTACATTTCTTCATCATGACTCCACGTTTGTCGCTGTCACCAACATCTGCCTGTACTTTTACACATTACATTACCATTTTTATCATCTTATAAAACGTTCCTTTCCAGACTCCAGTAAACGCACCTCATCCCGGCGTCAAATAAACATCTTCTTCAGCAAACGTTGAAGCTGAATGACTCTATTTGGACGATCAGTTTAACGTCATATATCATTAGACTTTAAAAACAAACCTATTAAACTTGAATCCTGTGTAAACCTCGGTGACCACACGTTATAAACTCTTCTGGATGATCTGGATTCTACTTCCTGTTCGTTTAAAGCGACAGAGTAAAGTAAACTGAGCCGTCACGTCTGCACTGATTCTCGCTCTCGGGGTTTTATTTGGCAGACGGTTATTGTGTGATTCTGGTTTGTCTTTGAAGGGCTCGGTCGCTTCGCTGTCGTTACGTCACGTGATGGATTCAGACTCACAGCTCGGTCCTGGGCTCGGCTGCTGTCGCTCTCAATCATCCTCGCTCTGCACCTGTGGATCCTGACTGTCAGTTTCAGCTTTTATTTACTTATTTTTTTTGCTTTGATGTAAACAACACGAGCCTTTTTCGAACTAAAAGGATAATTCAGAGTCTTGTTCATGTGTTTCTGTTGGTGTGACAGCTACAGAAGGTAAATGTCAGCACAATCACAGTTTGATGAAGCAGACAGGAACAATTTAACCATGTTCTGCTGTAAATTGGACCAGTGGATATTAAGTATGTCACTTAGGCCCAGGTGCAACAACAGGATTTCATTTAAAGAGTGTGGGTTTGTAGTTTGAATGAATTAAAATGAAATTAATTTTTTTTATGGTCTGTTCAGGTGAAATGAACAATCTAAACAACAATCTAAAGAGCCCAAAGTGCACACATGTCAAACTCAAGGCCCAGGGGCCAAATGCGCCCCTTTGCAGTGTTTCATGTGGCCCTTAAATACATTTGGAAAGTGATATTTTTGACTCTAGGTTTTAATGGATTTGATTTTTGCAACAAAGATAAATAAAAGCTGTTAAAATCCATCCAAAACCTGTTAAAATTCAACTAAAATCTGTTGAAATCCAACTAAAATCTGTTCAAATCCCACTAATACCTGTTTAAATTCAACTAAAAACTGTTCAAATTCAACCAAAACCTATAAAAATTAGAATAACCTTGTTTAAATCCATCTAAAACCTGTTCAAATTCAACTAAAACCTGTTCAAATTCAACTAAAAACTGTTCAAATTCAACTAAAACCTGTTCAAATTAAACTAAAACTTGTTCAAATTCAACTAAAAACTGTTCAAATTCAACTAAAACCTGTTCAAATTCAATTAAAAACTGTTCAAATTCAACCAAAACCTGTTGAAATCCAACTAAAACCTGTTCAAATCTGACTAAAACCTGTTCAAATTCAACTAAAATCTGTTAAAATTCAACTAAAACCTATAAAAATTAGAATAACCTTGTTTAAATCCATCTAAAACCTGTTCAAATTCAACTAAAACCTGTTCAAATTCAACTAAAAACTGTTAAAATTCAACCAAAACCTGGTGAAATCCAACTAAAACCTGTTCAAATCTGACTAAAACCTATAAAAATTAGAATAACCTTGTTTAAATCCATCTAAACCCTGTTCAAATTCAACTAAAACCTGTTCAAATCTAAATGAATTTGACCAAAATACAATACATAGTTTGATATTAAAAAGCCGTTCTCTTTTCGTTCTCACGGTTCCAACAAATGAATAAAAGTTCTGATTGGATATTTTCTCAACTCGTCTCCTCCTCCTTTGATTGGATTGAGTCTCTGTTCATTTTCATTTTTATTCGTTGACGAAAGTTGTTGTTCTCATTAATTCCTTTTTATTTTGTTTCATTTTCAGCGTCTGTTTGTTTTGTCGCTGAGTTTTTGTCCCAGACACAGATTTAATTCACGGCTGATTATGAATGAAACACTGTGATGAAACCAAAGACCAGGGAGCTTTTATAAAACTTTTAAAGTCTTTAGTAGCTGTGAGCACGGCTGAATATAACGGACAGAGATCGACGTTTGAGTTGAGTTCATAAGAAACCTCACAGCGTTTTATTCTGAGCTACACTCGATGAACAGGCCTTGATTTAGGGCTCGTAGACACATATTTATCGATCGAAAATCTCCCGTGTCAAACTGACCATGAATAAAGCCTGCTGCGTTTTACAAAGAGACAAGCTGAGTTTAATTTCACAGTCAGGGCTTATTTGTGAAGCGTGAGTTGAATTTCCATCTTCACATTTATTCACTGATACTAGACTGAGTTTTCTAGTCCGTACGTGTATAATATCTCTGTTTTTTATGGTTTCAAATTCTTATCAGCTCAGATTAAGATCACAATCTAACCATTAAACAAGAACAAAAGGACTGTACTGGAAACTAGAATAATGCTGATCATGTAGATATAAATATAAGCACTTCTTAAACATTACACGTCTTATTTAAACATAAATCCACTCAAATCTCAACCAAATGTGCTTTTAGTATTTTTAATCAAAGACTAAACATGCTTTTTCTTAATTTAAGCTGTAAAATAAATCCATGTTTGACTCTTTAGTTTTAATTGAAAGGTAGTAGTGTTTGGATCCGACCCTGCTCTTGTCTCTTGGTCCAATTTCTACTGTATTTCGTTTCCATTACAGTCTTTAAAACAGTTTCTTCTCCGTCTCTTGGATATATTTCGCAGACTATTGTTGAAAACTGCCTTTAATTACATGCTTTGATCCAATCTATTCGACATAATCCACTTTTTTTTTTTACAAAAGAATCGAAACATTTCCTGCATCTAAACAAATCCTCCAAGAAAAGTCACAAAGTTCACGTCTAAATAACTCTTTTTCCGTCCGTTTGACTGGTTTTAAATGTCAAATAGTGAGAGGTTTGGATCGGTCCATTAGCTCTGAGCTCTGAAGACCATATTTTTTGCTCAAACCGTTGATGTTGTGAGTGTTTTCAAACGCAGCTTTATTCCAAATGCTTTCCTTTTTGCAGTAATTACAGAGAGGAAGCTGCCGGGCTTTTCTTCTGCCTTTTTAAAGTGAGGTAAATAACTGTTGATACTTTGTCAGACCCTGAACCTCCTACATCACTTATGAATTGCACAAGGTTGGCTGTGTTTTTTTTTTTTTTTCCCTTTCATTAAAAGCATTTACAGTACAAAACAGCTTGGTGGCATTGAGGTTTTTTTTTAAACTTCCAATTCCATACGGGATAAAACAGCACTCAGGCGTTTTCTGCTCTCTGCTCTATTGATAATATACTTTCAAAAGGACGACAAACACTGCACAAGGACTATATATTCAGTCTTCAAAGAGAAAAAAAAAAGATTCAACAAAGTCTGACAAGCCTCGCCGTCATTAGTCACACTCTCCGAAAGCACTCCAGACTTCTGCGCCGGAGCGGACTCTGATGCTGGATTTCTTGTTAAAACCTGTGTCAAAATACGGCCGAGCTTTTCCCTTAGATTTAATCCCGTTCGGTCGGATACGGGAGCGGGTCGAACGTGAACCAGAAGAGCTCATATTACTGTAATGAACGGATGTCAGGAGGGGACCATGGGGCAAAAATGAGAAATATAGGGCTGTGGGCAGAGTTTAGATGAACCCAAGTACATTTACTTTGGAAACCTTTTGGAAAATATTGACTTGTACTGTATGTTTATCTCCGAAAATGTTAAAAATGTTGCTTTATCTGTGTTTTTTATCCTTGTTTTTACATTATGGAACGTGTACCCTTTAAAAACTCAATTAAAATAGGACTAAACCTTCATTATGATTAGGTCAGGACTAAATTCAGGACTCAACATGGACCAAACTAGAATCTAATTATTACTAATTAAGGAAAAGCAGTAGCAAGTATACACCAAGCCCAGGACTAAACCACACCGAGTCTAAAGGGGACTATACAAAGAGTGTTAATACATAAAACCAGATCTAAAACATGGTCAAAACTGGACTAAAACTGGACTAAATCCAGGTCTAAACCGGTGTAAACAAGTTTCTCACAACAACAACTGATAAATGGCCTATTTATGAACCAAGCATTTAGTAAAACACACTTGATTTTGTTTAAATGTTATGGTATATTCTATAAATGTGTTGTCTTTACATAACTTTTTACCTACATTACATTTTAAAACAGTGGATACCATCAAATCAAATCTGTGACCACTTTAACTCCTCTTTTATTTTCGTGTCTCCTGTGTTTTTTTGTATTTTTGTCTATTAATTGTGATTTTATGTTACCGCCTGAGGACCGCTGACAGAAATGAGCAATTCTGCCCCAATCAGGCTCATTTCCAGCTGTGCCATTGTTACAGATGTTCATTCATGTGCATTGTCTCTATTAAATAAATAAATAAATACAAAAACAACAACAAAAACTCTTTGTTCATTGTGTTTACAGCAGATAAAAGCAATACAAAGTTCTTTTATTTTGCTTTAAGCTTTTTTTAGTTATAAACCCTCTCATACCCAAAAAGATATATTAAATTACAAGATTACAGTTTTAATGTCTGTAAGTGTAACGTGAAAATGTGGACATATCTGTACTTTTCCAAATGTAAAACTAAGTGCATTCAGAGCAACAATTCACTTTGCATTTTGATTTAAAAGTCTGGACCAAAGAAAACCCCTTTAAAAGAACTTTGGGAAAATGAACCAATCACAAATAAATGGACCAATCTTTTCAAAAGTAAACTATATTCAAAGTAATGTGTTTTTGAAAATTAAAACATGTAACCTTCTTCAAAAACACTGTTATTGGTTTTCAAACACAGAACTATTTTTCCTTTTCACAAAAACTCTCAAACACAAACATATTTTTAGATTACACTCACACACGCCATTTTGAATCATTTTTTCCTCTTTTCAGTCCGACTTCCAGCTGCTAAAAGTTTCCATAATTACAAATGAGCATCAAACGCTAAAATCCCAGAGAGACGTCTTGTTAAAACCGAGTAAAAGCAGAAGCTGACCGCTCTGTCGATGCATGTTTTATCCGGCGTTTTTCGCGTGGTATTAATGCGAGCGAACACGTCTGCTTTAATTGGCGATTTGCTCTTCGGCTAAACATGAAGAGATGAAGAGGAGTTGTTTATATCGTTAGAGACGCGGCGTAAACAGACGAGAGGTCAGAGGTCACTTACAGTAAAGCTCTCAATTCTCAACAGTGCACTTTAAACCGCACCATTTAATCGTGAAGGAAATACAAATGTGGGAAAAAAGAAGGAATGGTACTTCATGAAACTTTGACATTTTCTTTGGGAATTTCACAAGAAGGAGGAGCTTTGAGGAACCGCGCTGTGAAAACTAGCTCTGACAGAAGACTGTTTCCAAAATGTTAGGATCCTTCCTCCAGATTTTTATTCTCTAAAAAAACCCTAAATGTTTAATTTTTTACAAGTCCTGTTTTAGGGAGTTATGCTAGTCGTTATATGCTGTAATATAAGATAAAATGCAATGTTAAGCAAATAAAAATACAAATAAAACCCTTAAAAAATTAATAAAATGAAAAAAACAAGCCTAAGATTCATTTTATAATCATAGCACAGTCTGAAACTGATCCATGGATCATTTGTGGAGCTGAATAGTGAGTTACTTTAGTTGATGTTTACTTTATTTCTTTATGTCGTGTGTGTTTTTAGAACAAGAAGAGCAGCTGAATGTGTGTTCTGCAGGAGTCCATCAGATGATAACGCTGAGAAAGTGTTTTCAAAATAGTAGCTTCATTAAAGATGTCAAAACAACAGCAATTAGTTTAAAAATGTCGGTCAACAATGAACCTGTCACATGTCAGTGTTTGACTCTTAAGGATCCTTGAACTGATCTTTATTTGTGGCGACGTTCTGACTCATTTTAAGAAGAGAATAAGAGCTGAAAATGTACATGACAAGTTCAAAATAGATCAGTGGAAACTACATTCGTGAACTGGCCCATCCATGTTTGGTGCTAATGGGCAAATATTGGAAACTGAAGGCTTACATTTGGGGAAAAAAAAGTCCACAGTCCAGGATTTTCTAAAGAAGGGCTAAAGAAGAATGAATCTAAAAGTGAATCACATCTAAAACCAGCCTTATTCATATCAGACCAAAACAAGATGGAAACTGGAACCAAACAGATTAAAAAACAGGTTAAATCATGATTTAAACTCAATAAAACCAGAAGTAAACTAAAGAGAGACAAAACCAGGCTAAACACAAATGAAACAATCAACCTGGACTAAACCCAGCCTCAATGAAAATGAATAAAATAATGAATCTTGGCAGAATGTGTCTATTTTACTCCTTAGAGACCATGTAAATCGTAAATCCAGAATGTGGTGTTTTCTGTTTCAAAAAAGGAACATTTTATCTGGTCTCACAGTTGTGCTTTTACATCTGCGGTTTCTTTTAACTCCTCGAGAGTCACCGCGACAAAGGCCTTTTTAAACCGAGTGAAAAACAGCGGCGTGTGATGAGCGATAGAGCGGCTAATTGTGTCCTGGGAGATAAAGAGCGCCAAGTAGAAAGTCCCTCTCGGTTATGGGCTCCCTTCTGAGACAGAGCCAGGCAGAGATACTCTTCTGTGGAAAAGCTTGTTAAAGGGAAGCAAAGAGAGGTGTGAGGAGACACAAAAGACGCTTATCCAGCTTTGAGAGAGCCGACAAAAGCGGGAGAATCTCAGCGAGGGCTAATTACAAGCCAGGTGATGAAAGGGAAGCACAGAGACGAGAAAGAGGGAGAAATCCTGGAGTTATTTTCACCTGAGACGAAGAGCAGGGGTCAACGGTTTACAGCCCAAACCTTTAGAGCACACTGCAAGGTTTTAGGGATTTTTTGTGGGGTTTTTTGTGCAGCAGCAGCAGCAGCAGCCTCCTAAAATGTCCCAAATCAAACGTGTTTTTACTTGTTTCAGAAATAGAGGACTCTTGATTTAAAATAAGCACAGACCACCACTGGACTGAAATTCAATCAAGAACACGACTGATGCCGAGCTCTTGAATCCCTCTCAGCCTCCTTCACTTCTTCCAATTTCTAGATAATATCTTTTCTCATAAACATTTTCTGTCGTTGCAAAAGAACGACTAATTAGTTTGTTCCTGTCTCAGTCTCCACTCTCCTCCAAAATCAGCCTAGGGACCTCTCCTGCTTCAAAAAATAAAACCAGACCAGTTTTTCCTCCAAAATACTAATCCATTTGACCAAACTGAAGTTTAGAGTTTAGCGTTAGCTTAGCTGTGACTTCAGCGTCAGGACGACAATTATCTCCTCCTCGTTAAACATTACGTGATTGAATTGACAGTATTTATCTGTGTTTTACGTTGCCTCCCTTTTCTCTGTTGATGCTTTTCTTTTTTCAGCTGTTTCTCTGTTAAAAGACATATTCAGCTGAAAATACACTTTATCTGCAGCTATTAAACTTCCTGGAACGTCATGTGACAAGTGTCGACCAATGGGAGTGCTGTTTACTTTTACAATATACTTTTTGTTTTTAAACCATTTCCCAACAAGAAGAAAAGCAAAAATCAAGTACAGTCTGTTTAAAAAAGGAAGAAAACAAGCTCCTAACCACAGATATTTACATTTGTTGTAATATATTGCTTAAAATAAGTGTATTCCTACATATTTATTTACCTAAATGTTGAAAGGATGAGTTTGTTTCTAAAGTCTTACCTTTCAACTGATTCAGAGAAACGTCGAATAAGTTTCTTTTGTGTTGAAAGCGTCTCGGAGGCTGAGTCCCCAGAGTTTTCCTGCCGCTGCTGAAGTCTGACTGTCGCCGTTCGTCGGAGTCGCTCTAAGTGCTTTAACCTTGGAGAGTTTTTTCTGACTTTGAGACAAATGAATGCTGAAGACTGTGAGTGAAGGCGGAGAGTGCTTCTCTTTGTGTTTCTCTTTGCGTCTGGGAGTCTTTCCAAGGATCTGATGTCTTTATGCTTTGGCATGATGCTGCGTTTTGTGATTAATAGACGTTTTTTAAGGATTTATGACTGCGTTCCCTCTGCTTTTTATGTTGGGCTTAGATGCAACTGAAAAAAAACCCGCCCAGAATCTCAGCTCACATTGATTTTTGACATTTTGTAATAACGCTTGAGAGTCAGCCAAAACAAAATGCAGTTTCTTTTATTGGGTTTTGTATTCAGATGTGACAGTGTCTTTACAGCACACATCCCACAGCTTTAAGACTCACTTAATTAAATTGGTGAAATAAAGCCTATTACTGTCACAAAGTCAACAAACACAAGACAAGTCAATTAGTCAATCTCAATGGGCTTTTTATTCTTTGCCAATGTATTAATTAAAGTGAACAGAGGTCGACGTATCTCTAGTTTAAACAGAACATATATATTTATATTATTATTATATGAATGTCCAAAAGATGCACATGTAAATGAACTTGATTATTCCCCTTTTTCATCACTTTCTAAATATGTATCTAGAGTTTTTACGTTTTTAATTTAACTATTTACCCTGTTACTTGTGACGTTCTTTATTATTATTTATTTATTTTGCACCATTGTTCATTTTGTCGACGAATATTTTTTCTCATATTATTCGTCAAAAGTAATAAATGAGAAGGAAAACTCTGACTAAATGTGTCGACACTTTCAAATTAAAACAAAAATGAACAGATTAAATCCAATGAAAAGGAGACAGGAGACGAAAAGAGAACCACTTTAAATATAAACTATGTGAACGGAACAGGTTAGGACTAGTTTACTTTCATTCAGAGACATTATTACTGAAGGAAAAACATTCTTATGACGTTTAAATCGACTAAAACTTACTTGTAAAGATTAGAGTAAATGATGGCAGTCAGAATGAACACTGTTTTGCAGACACACCTTTCCTACTTTCTTATTCTTACCTGTGAGCTGCTTTAACAGGTACATGTCCCACTGTGGGATCAGGAAAGTGAATCTTATATCTCCAGGTTGTATTATGTTTCAGGTGGATGGGCTCAGGTAGAGAATGACTGATTGAAATGAGAAAAAAAGTTCAGAATTTTAAAATGTTAAAGCCCACTTTTACCAAATTTTACAGTAGTTTAAACCCAGACCTTTTCGCTGTTTGAATAAAGTCCTAAAGTTTCCTGTCGCTCCCTTTAACTCGTGTAACTTTTACTGAATTATTGTATTTTTTTCCAGTTGTTTCAGTTCTTATTATTCCGTCAGGTCTCATTGTTCTCTGCTGGTCACAGATCTCACTCTTCCTGTTTACATCAATGCAAATCAGATCTTTGAAGCAAAAGTCCTGGTTCTGAAGCAGTTTGATGCTAATGTAGATGTGCTGCACTAGCGCCACCTGCAGAGATTTAAGGCCCACTTACGTCAGGTCCATTCGAACCGCTCCGTGTTCGCGAACGACCGGAGAGAGCTGCACTCACAAAAGAAATAAGAACACGAGTCTAGGCCCGTCACGGAGAACGTAAAGCAATAAATATTCATTTTGGGTTTGATTTTGAGTCGCGTTAGTGAAACTGTTAAAGATATAACCTCATGAACACAGCAAACAAACCAGACTTTAGGGGCTTTAGGGGGTTCCCTGGTGTCAATACGTGCTTAAATATGAAGTAAACGATCAATGAATCTGAGAATTGATCAGATTTATGACAGTGCTTGATGTTTTGTTGGAGTAAGGCTCAAATTACTGCATTCTTTAGACTTCATCATCCTCATTGTTGGACATTTTTCTATTTTCAAACACTTTGTAAAACCACACAGCCTGATTCTCCTGAAAAAAGTGTATAAATATTTTCTCTGCATTACTTTCTTTTTAAAAAATTCAGTCAAGAGAAAACGGGTAAGAACTAATTTAAGGTTAAATCAAATATTGCTGAAAATGTTAATAGTTTGGACTTTACTTTGACCGTTTTGGACTCGATTCTTGTTTACTGCAGATACTCCATGTTCTCAGCTTTAATCTTATTTTTGTATATTTTAAAGTTAATATTCAGAGTCATTCGTAGATGTTTTGACCCTGTGTCCAGGAGCTGTCAGTCCACTCACTTCAGTCTGTTTTGTGTTTACTGTTTCTGGGTTGAGTTCTGGACTGGATTTATTGAAAAACATGTCAGAAATAATGAAGCGCACACTTTAGCCTTTTGTTATGCAATAAATCCCCAACACGAGTGGGTCTGAGCGTCGAGAAAACCTCCGCAGCGGCGCAACAAAAGCGCGAGTGATGAGTCCAGCTGCAGCCCACTCTCAGCAGCAGCAGCACCTGGACGCCACGGTGGGCGGGACTCGGAGAAAAACACCACGAGTGGGAACGCGAGGACGGCCCGGAGGTCGAGGTCTGTCATCGGAGGAGAGGTCTCCGCGCCGCGAGCTATTGTGGATAAGAGAGAGGCATGATGGGAAGTGGGGGAAGTACTCTCCTCTCGAGTTCAAGCCCACACTGTCTGTATCAGCGCTGTAAACAAACAGGACCCACTCACAGCTCTACTTCTGCTTAAGAGGTGTCTGGGTTGAATCATAGGTGTTTTAGAACTGAAGAGAAACAGCTCCCCCTAGAGGTCAGAGGAGCATGGAGAAACAGCTCCCCCTAGAGGTCAGAGGAACGTGGAGAAACAGCTCCCCCTAGAGGTCAGAGGAGCATGGAGAAACAGCTCCCCCTAGAGGTCAGAGGAACATGGAGAAACAGCTCCCCCTAGAGGTCAGAGGAGCATGGAGAAACAGCTCCCCCTAGAGGTCAGAGGAACATGGAGAAACAGCTCCCCCTAGAGGTCAGAGGAGCATGGAGAAACAGCTCCCCCTAGAGGTCAGAGGAGCATGGAGAAACAGCTCCCCCTAGAGGTCAGAGGAGCATGGAGAAACAGCTCCCCCTAGAGGTCAGAGGAACGTGGAGAAACAGCTCCCCCTAGAGGTCAGAGGAACATGGAGAAACAGCTCCCCCTAGAGGTCAGAGGAACGTGGAGAAACAGCTCCCCCTAGAGGTCAGAGGAGCATGGAGAAACAGCTCCCCCTAGAGGTCAGAGGAACATGGAGAAACAGCTCCCCCTAGAGGTCAGAGGAGCATGGAGAAACAGCTCCCCCTAGAGGTCAGAGGAGCATGGAGAAACAGCTCCCCCTAGAGGTCAGAGGAGCATGTTCCAGATGTGACGTCATTTAGAGAAAAAGTACAATGAGCACAATAGAGTTCACTGTCCTGAAGGTTTGTGGCTTTGATTCCACTTAAACCGCTGTAAAGTCTTTGGCTTTGTCCAAATCCACTCCCTACTCCCTAGTCCCTTCTCCCTAGTCACTACTCCCTACTCCCTAGTCCCTTCTCCCTAGTCACTACTCCCTACTCCCTAGTCCCTTCTCCCTAGTCACTACTCCCTACTTCCTACTCCCTAGTCCCTAGTCCCTACTCCCTAGTCCCTACTCACTACTCCCTAGTCCCTACTCACTACTCCCTTGTCCCTAGTCCCTTCTCCCTAGTCCCTTCTCCCTTGTCCCTACTTCCTGCTCCCTACTTCCTACTCCCTAGTCCCTACTCACTACTCCCTTGTCCCTACTCCCTTCTCTCTAGTCCCTACTCCCTAGTCCCTACTCCCTAGTCCCTACTCCCTAGTCCCTACTTCCTGTATAGTGCACTCAGTTGTGAACAGTTTCAGACACTACTCCATGTTTTCTGTGGGCGATAATAAAAAGGTTTTTAAAGCCATCCTGTGTATTTTTAACCCAAATATAAGGAGGACACTAACCTCAAATATAACCTAAATATTAATATATTTTATATATACACGTGAGTTACTCGGTTCACGGCTCAGATAAACTGGACCCTACAGAGTCATATTCAGTATTTCTGTGAGCTGTGTTTATAAAGACTGTACATAGACTGTATAAATGAATCTGCAGACCTTCATATGTCTATAATACAGCTCTCTACTTTTATCAGGTCGATATAAACGCTTAAACTCATTGTGGCCCATTCAGAAAAGGACCATTACACAAATCTATTGGAAACTCAGTGAAAACGGGCTCAGTGCTTTTTTGTTTTGTTTTGTTTTGTCAAACTCAAGGCCAAATTTTGCAGAAACTTTGCAATGTTTTATTTGGCCCTTCAATACATTTAGAAGTTTACATTGTTGGTCCTAGGTTTTAGTTGGATTTGAACAGGATTTAGTTGGATTTCAACAGGTTGTAGTAAGTAGTGGTAGGTTTGTAGCTTAAATCAAAACCATGTAAAACCTGTTCAAAACCATCTAAAAGCTGTTGAAATCCATCTAAAACCTGTTCAAATCTGAATAAAGCCAGTTCAAATCCATCTAAAGCCTTTTCAAATCCAACTAAAACCTGTTTGAATCCAATAAAAATCTGTTTAAATCCATCTAAAACATGTTCAAATCTGAATAAAACCTGTTCAAATCCATCTAAAGCCTTTTCAAATCCAACTAAAACCTGTTTGAATCCAATAAAAATCTGTTTAAATCCATCTAAAACCTGTTCAAATCTGAATAAAACCTGTTCAAATCCACCTAAAGCCTTTTCAAATCCAACTAAAACCTGTTTGAATCAAATAAAAATCTGTTTAAATCCATCTAAAACCTGTTCAAATCTGAGTAAAACCTGTTTACAAATGAAGATAAACTGTCTCAAAAGTTCATCTCTATCTTCAACCTCTGAAATGATTCTTATTAACTACCACAGCCCCTCACCTTTGAGTTTGACACCTGTGTTTTTTAAAGACACATCCATCTACAGAAACATGTTCAGACGTGGAGCTTTCCTTCCAAAAGCCTGAACGTATATTTGTAAAATCTGGCTAATTCTCCTCGGTTCACGTCAGAGAAATGCTGCTAATGACTTCTCAGCTGCATATTTAAAGTTAAAAAGTGAATTCGTCTTCGCTGAACGACTCTGAAACAGTTTAAAGCACTTTCGCGGCAGGTTTCTTTGTCGTTTGTCACCGCAGACGTCTCTGTTCCGAGAGTGTTGCATGTTGGGAACTGTCACCTCTTCTCCTCATCCTCTTCTTCTTCTTCTGCCGCCGCCTCCCGACACATTATTTGTCCGAGTCGCCGTCCGCCTCGTCTCCGCGGCTCCCGTTAGCCCGGTGTCGGCGGCGCTCTCCGTTTTATTGTAGAAAAGGCAGTATTTACCTGCCTCCGTTTGCTTTGGCCCGACTGAACAGAGAGACGCCTGTTTGTCTTCAGCGTCGAGAGACTTCAAACGACGCTGGAATAAGCTTCATATGCTGCTGCTGCTGCTGCTGTTGTTGTGCTCTCACTGTGAGTTTTCAAAAGCCTTCAGAGTGGGTCCTGGAAAAGCATCCTTCAGCGAACACTCAGACGGCTGTTTGTTTTAAAGCCACAGAAAACATTTTATTATGTTTGAGGTGAGTATAGAAAAAGAGAGATGTTGTGTTTTGACTTTCTGAGAGAAAAAATAGAGGCATCTGTCATTTACCAGAGTCACAGAGGAGAACATGAACTGCATAAAGCATCAGGAATATATTGTAGGTGATTGTTATTCTTTGAAAAGCTGTCCTGGTTTGGACTAATGGAAGTTAATTAGACTGTTCTGAAAAAAAACATGCAGCAATAATCTGCATTGGGCACAAAATAATGTTGCATTTAGTTTTTCAGTGTAATCTCCTAAAGTTTATAGTAAAAATGAAACCTTAAGACGTGATCTAGTCTTTATAATGAAGGATTTTAATAGATGAGAATGATCAGTCCACAGCAGGATTTTGTCCAATCACAGCTCACTTCAGGTAAAAAGGAGCGCTCCCATTGGTCGACACTGATGTCAACAACGAAGGAACAAGGAAATAAACCAAGGAAATGGGTTATTCTGTTGGAAATATGTCTTATTTTACAGAGAAACAGATAAAAAAAGGTAAAAATAGAGAAATAGGCAGAAAATTAAACTGTTAATTGGTTAAAAAATAGAGAAATAGGCAGAAAATTAAACTGTTAATTGGTTAAAAATTGGTCTGGTTTTACCTTTTTTCAAATAAAATAAGCAGGAAAGGTTACTGCTGATGTTGGAGGAGACCGGACAAAAAACTAAATCAGGTTCTGCAGCTTTAATTTAACACTGTTACTTTTGTTGTGTAAAAGAAAGTGCTTTATTTCAAAATGTGAATTAAAACATTTGCAAAACTCTCTCTGTTAAATGGCTGTTTAATCCATTGTCTTCACTGCAACTAATTACTTTACGCTTCTACAAAATATCTTTTACCAACAGGCATCTTATTAAGTCTAATCTATGGGAACATTGGATTAAATAGACTTCATTGTCCCAGTGGGAAATTGGCCTTGGACCAGCATTCATCGTTAAAGCCAATTACATAATAAACATAATACAAACATTTAACACATATTAGAAAACTTCCTTATTTCAGTTTTGTTATTTTTTTGTTATATGCTGCCATTAAACCAGTAGGAAGCACTTAGAAGCAGAAAATGGAAGATACCTTTGGAGTTGTGTAAAAAAGCTGCCAGTTCAGATAATAACCCTCTTTTCTGATTATACTGTGCTTCTTCCGCTCTCGTCTGTGTCCGTTCTCTTTAAAAGTGCTGCTTGTATCGTTGGTTCTCGGTGAAAAGCAGCTCTTTCACAAAAACAGTGAAAAACATGAAGTGTTCCCGGCCTCTTTTCCCCACAGCCTCACTCTCCAAAGGTCAGAGCCGACAACACGCTCCTCACGGCCTTTCAGCATCACGCCTCGGCTCCGGTCTGCAGCTACCGCGGAAATAAAACTGAGGAAACCCCAGCTCAGGGTTTAAAGACACACTGTATGTAGTTTGGATTTAAAACTAAACCAGATTCTAATGTTTATGAGATATTTTTAATTACGGAGTGGTAACCTTAAGGCTTATTATTATCATCAAGGATTATTTATTTTATTTTTATTTATTTATTAATTTATTAATTTATGTATTTATTTATTTACTTATTATTATTTTATTTTTTATTTTTTTTATTTTATTTTTTATTTTTATGTATTTTATTTATTTTTTTTATTTTCAAAGATTATAATAAATGAGGACATTCGAACATATGCCAGAAGCTTTGTCCAATCACAGCTTACTCCTGGAAAACGGAGCACTCCCATTGGTCGACACCAATGACAACAAGGAAGTAACGACTATCAATAAAACAGAGAAAGTGTCTATTCCAGCTCTGGAAATGTCTTTTAATTAAAGATGGTAAAATTAGCGCATTATTTTTTCAGTTCAGTGAGTTAAAAAAAAAAGTACCCTCCTCATTTGTGTTTCCTGAAGCTAACGTGGCTAACACTGGAGCTAACGATGGAAACACAACAAAGACACACTGCTAAATGGAAAAGAGTAAAGTCATGTGTGATTTACAGATTTAAATATTCTGTAAGGTTCTAAATGACACAAGTTCACACAAAATGACTTTTCAAATAAAGTTCTGAAGCACAAAGTGAATGTATTAATGCACTTTAAGTTACTGTATTTTATAAAGGTTTCTCTTAAGTTATTTTAAAGTTATTTGTCGGATCATAGTTGCATTCATAATCTGGACTGTCATAGAGACTCAGTTTAAACCTGAACAATACAAAATTAATACTTTTCTGTAAAACTTATTACAATTTACCTACTATACAAAAGTTAAAGTTAAATGATTGAAAATAAAGTTAATGATCTTCTGTTAAATTGAAAAAATGTAATTGATTCACATCCGCACTTTTAACACATGGAAACAGCACAAAAAGAGAAACAGAGACAAACATATCCAGGTTATGATCATGTTTTTTAAGTATCGTGTTTTTGTTTTTCTGGAATTTGTCATGAATTTGATATTTTTTTAAGTTAAGTCAAAATTGCACTTCAAATTTATTTATTTATTTAAATTTTGTGAACACATACATAACTGCAATTATAGCTACATACTATTGTTTCTATGTTTTATGGGTTTTGTGTTGGTTTTTGATGAAATAAAAGCCCGGTTTGTGCAGAAGTCACACGACTCTATAACAGCGCTTGTTCAGTGGGGTTTGATTCTCCACTTTGTCAGGTTTATAGATGAGACAGATGAGGTGCGACGTCCGCAGAGAGTCGACTCCTGCGACGACCAATCAGCGCTCGCAGGCTCGTAGTAATTAAATTAATATCTGCTGAGTCTAATTAGCGGCGCTGGGCTGAGAGGGAAAACAGATGCAGTCACCTGGGCCTCGCCGCTCTCTCACGATTCCCTCGAAGACTAGTCTCCAGAGGTTTAGATCTGTGCTCTCGGATTTAAAACGGGGCTTTTTCAGTGAGTTCAGGTAAATTGAAGTGGGTTTGTGGGACTGAGACTGACATTCGTTTCAGTTTCAAGAACAAAAAATGAGAAAAAGCAGGAATTAAAGCGTTTGCAGAGTCTGCTGTTGAGATTTTAAGAGAAATGAGGAGGAACTGTTGATAAAATATGTTAAAAATATGGTGGAAAAAAAAGAAGAAGAAGGTAAGAATGTTCACAGCTGGTGTAACTAAACTAAACTAAAAATATTTCTGCAATTATTTATGACAAATAGACGAGCGATGACAAAACTTATCTCTCTTTTGTAAATATTGCTGCAGCTCCTCCAAATACAAAACAAATTAATCAAAATGTAATCTTAAACTCAGTTCTATTATGTTTATTATGTATATGTTCATTATTTTTTTCAGAAAGTTAAGGTGCTTTAGTTTTTTTTAGAGTTTTACTTCCTTTTTCCTCTTTTGTTTTGGTTCAGCTCTTTTTTATTGTTATCGTGAAACTGAGCTTTAGAAATAAAATTGAATTCAGATTTGTATTTTGATCAAAAACTGTTTTTTTCTTATTTATTATGAAGCTCTAGTGACGCCAAAGCCTTCACTAAGTCTGAAAACTGGACTAAACTAATGACTAAATCCTTGGCTGCCTCTTTAAATATAAGAATATATTTAAAGGAGCTCCACAACCATAACTTCTAGCCCAAAAATACATATTCTAAACACATTTTGATGGTTCTTATAAATGAGATCAGTAGAATAATGACTCATGGCTCAAAATAGAAGCAGAAAAAGGCCAATACACTGGACCCTACAGAGTTATATTTGTACAAAAGACACAAAAATGACCTTCCAAACCTTCCACTTGGATAGTCTCTACTTGAGTCTGACTAAAAGCTACACAGTGCATTGTAAATACCAGATTGTTTTGTATAATTCTCAAAATGCCACTATCCTCTTCTTCCCACCTTCTTTTTCTTCTAATTTTTCTTTAACTGCACCCTCGTCCTCTCTAAACCAGACGGCTCCGAGTGCATCGGTGTAAAACAGCAGCAGAAATCTACAGCGGTGTTACTGCTGCGTGTGAAGGCGTTAGCATCGAGGGAAGTGTTGTTATAACCCACTTTAATCTGTGATCTCTGATGAATGCACTTTTAATTAAAGCCGTAGATTCACTGCTATTCATCACAGTCTATTCTCTGGATGAATTGTGAATGTTTTGAACGACAGGCTGAGTTCTTCTGAGCCGTAAACCCTCCGAGCGAAGCCCACAGCAGGTGTTTCCGTCGAGGAAAACAAAGCAAAAGTGTTATTTCCGCCGGGATTTGATTGACAAGCTTTGAGACGACAGTAGTAACGATACCAGCGACGTCTGTGGACCCTCGCCGTCTGCTCGCGCTGTTAATTAATCCTGATTGAGTTGGACTTCTCACTTCCAGAGGTGTTAAAATCATCCGTCGGAGATAAGACACAGACGGAGCAGGAGGAGACACTTGTACAGCTGCGTTGGAGGTCGGAGGTCGTACAGCGGCCGGTCTCTGTCGATAAATCAACGTCTGACACACAGATGTTTTGTTTGGAGAAGTTATGAACAAGTCTTCTCCCAAAAGGATTTCTAATTGAGTGTGTCATTATTTGCAGAATGAATAAAACCTGCCTTGTTTGGTGCTGGAGATGTAGTTCACTTCTATTTGAAAGACTCTGGGAAAGAGAAATGTAAAAAAAACAACTGTGACACAAAATACTATGAGACCTGAACGCTTCCTTGAGGCCAAAATCAGCCTAGGGACCTCTCCTGCTTCTCTTTTATTAAAAAAATAAAACCAGACCAATTTTTCCTCCAAAATACTAATCCATTTGACCAAACTGAAGTTTAGAGTTTAGCGTTAGCTTAGCTGTGACTTCAGCGTCAGGACGACAATTATCTCCTCCTCGTTAAACATTACGTGATTGAATTGACAGTATTTATCTGTGTTTTACGTTGCCTCCCTTTTCTCTGTTGATGCTTTTCTTTTTTCAGCTGTTTCTCTGTTAAAAGACATATTCAGCTGAAAATACACTTTATCTGCAGCTATTAAACTTCCTGGAACGTCATGTGACAAGTGTCGACCAATGGGAGCGCTCCTTTTTGGAGCATGTGATTGTCCAAGGTTTTCTAAAGGTTCTCATCTATTACAATCCCTTAGAATAAACAGTAGATGGATCAGAAAGACTGTTTTTTCACAAATTATTGATTTTAGAATTAACTGTTTGGGATTAAACCAAAAATAATCAGGTACGGTCTGTTTAATTTGCTCCAGAACAACCATTCAGTGCAAGTTTTCAGGAAAATCGACCTTAATCCAGCTTCAGAAGACAGACATTTAATATTTTCCAAACATCATTAAATGGAAAAAAATAGGATGTATTGTGAATTTTGTCTTAAACTTCACTTTAGGTAAATATATACTCTGTGTTTATCGGTCCATCTTAGTTCTGAGCTGATTTGAAAACACCTTGGTCATGTTTACTCACAAAAATAGTGTGTTTTTTAAAGGATAGAAATCAAAACCAATGGGAACCAGCTCAAAGAATGAGAAAAAAACAAACTCCACAGAGAAAAGCCACGTCCTGTGTGGAATTATTCTGACTATTCTTTTCCTTTTTACACCGTCTCCGATGCCCTCTTTCTCTCGAACTCTCGAATATGTTCACTACACACAGAACTTCACAAACAGCAACAGAACATGCAGCTTTTTTGTTCTTTTTCTGAGATATTCACTGCTAGAGTTGCTAATATTCGTTTTTATTTGGCCTAACCCTCCAACAGTTTAAGACCCAGATGTAAACCTTTCCCTCTTTATTATATTTACACATTCAAATTAAGAATGAATCAATTTGAATCTGGAATTTGTTGCAGAAATACCCCACAATTCCCCTCTGTATCCCGACAGACACAGAGCTGTGGTAAAGTTTGTTACCAGTAGAGCTTCTTATTAAATACCAGCTGCAGCGTGCGGTGTGTGGGTCACATTTGAACGTAATGCAACGGAGATTAAAAGGTCTCGAGGTCGTGAAACCGGTGATGACTTCTCCATAGTTATTTATATTTACAGCCCTGACTTCAACAAATCAACAGCTTATTGTATGCAGCAGCACATTTTAATAAACTGCCTCTGACCTCCAGGGGCACTTCATTTGCACACATTACTTTGGCAGAAACACAAACCGCCGCCGTAATAAGAGACTAAATGGAAATGGGGCTCGGTAACCCTTGTGTTGTCTCTGCTCCAGCGATGAACGGTGGAAAAACCCCAAATGACCTTCTGTGTAAAGTGAAAATGTGAAGAGTGACCCAAACGTTCAAACAGAGAGACACACTGTGGTAATAGCTCTTTAAAGATATAAAAGTTTAAATGAGGAGATAGGTGTAAATAAGACTGGAAAGATGGACTGTTCACGCTCAAATAGTTAAGATAATCTTTCAAATGAATTAGTATTTAATCGTGTTACTAAAGCTGGGGACACACTACACGACTTTCACAGCCTTTAAAGATTTTAAAAAGTCCACAAAACAAACTGGTTTCAGCAGATTTTTGTTCGACTGAAAGATCACAGACGACAAGATCGGTTTGAATTAAAGACGACTGAACACATCAAACTCTGGCCGTTCACCGTCGTCGTTTTGATATTCCTTCTACTTCCTGTCGTCTTCTGACTCTTCTTCGTTTTCAGTCGGGTCTGTTTAAGCTCACGCCCGACTGCTGTTCCTCTCAAACATGAACAGATTTACTGGAGCAGACTTTGCCCGACTGGGAATCGTAGGTAAAAACTTGTAGTGTGTCCTCAGCTTAACCCACAGCATGGTTTATGATGTTGTTGGGGGAAACTGGAGTACCTGGAGCAACAACAAACCCGAGAGTCGAACTCAGGACCTTCTTCGTCTGAGGCCGCAGTGAAAACCACTCAATCAAGCTCAAGAAAAGAGCTTTTGGACGTCACTTTTCTGTTTTATTGACATGTCTGCAGCTGTTTTATTTTCATTTAACCACATATAAATGCATACATATCCAATACCAGTTTTAAGTTAACAAGTTTTGAATTTAGTTGTAATTTACTTGTTTTTCTGCTTTTAATATTAATTATTTGATTTAATGTGACATATTAGTATTTAGTATTAATATTAATATTTCAATTTATCTTCTTTGTATTCTGTTTGCTGTCTTTAGATTTAGTAGTATTTGTGGGTTCTTGGTGTTTTATTCTATGACATCTTTTATTTGTCTTTTATGTTGTATTTGGCTAAATAAATGCCATCTTTTTAAACCTCTTTTGTGTCTCTTTACCTGATCTTTCAATACAAACAGAACAAGAACTCGGGTTAGTCTCAGATAAAAACAAAATCACAAAACTAATGTAGCCAAGAAATGAACTAATCAGGGCAAAATAGTGGGTTTAGGGTCGTTATTGAGACGGAAACAAATGCAACCAAATTTCCCAAAACAATCCTCGTGAATCTGACTAAAACTACAGTATTGTACAGCACTTAGTTCAGATAAATGGATTTATAAAAATGCTTTAAGACGCAGGTTGGAGCTGGTTTCAGTAGCACAGTTTGATATCATATTGTAATAAATAATTATGCGCTGTTACAAGGGCTTATATTTACACTGAATATCATTGTCAGCCCAGTTTTTAAAGTTAAATTTAATGACTCACACTCTTCGGTGCTGCTTTTGTCGAGAGTAACGACTCCTCAACTATAAATATTAGCTCTAATAATTAAATGATTATCAGTTATACACAGTGTGAATGGTGTTGCCCTGTTTCCATCTGTAGCAAACCCCAGGAAACGTCAAACTTTTAACACAAACTTCAGACTCCAGTTCATTTCTGAATCTTCTTTTAACAAACTTTGCTGATTTTTTGAGTAAGTGAAGATGACAGGCTTTGCTTTCTCATCAAAATGCAACTTCGTCAAATCCTCCAAACTTTTCTGTCCATCTCTTTCCCGCTCAGAGTCTTGTTTTCACCAGATTAATTTCCAAAATGTCATCGGCTCCGGGGACATCTCTGTCTGCGTCGGTTTGGACAGAGACAGGACCCGATCGTCTCACTCAGTTCTGCTTTGACGTCGCCGCTCCGAAACGAAACGACAGATCCGTAAAACCGAGGGAAGCGCATCGAGGTCCGCGGAGTCCGTCGTGAACGCCGTCGTCGCCAGAGCGGAGCCTGTCAATCTGCTGCACAAGAAAGTGTGGAGAATGACTGAAAACGGTCCCGACGACGCTCACTGACAGGTTCAGAGTGGGCCGCAGACGGAAACAGCTGAAACAACAAGAATATATCTGCAGAAACAGGGACGACAGGATGGCTCAAAATGGGGAAATACAGGAGAAAAATAGCACTAAACTTAGGCTTAGAATACGACTAAACTAACACTAATAAAGGAATAAAGGAGGATTAAACTTAAGACTGAACGTGTGCTTTAACTAAAGACCAAAATGAGGACTAAACAAAACCAAACAAAGACTGAACAATAAAACAGGTCTAAAAGGTAAGATCAAACTGAGTAAAAAGCAAATAAAACCCAAAAACCTGAATTAATCTTGGGCAAAACCCATGATAAACCCAAAGAAAAAGCTTGACAAACCAAGGACTAACCAAGGATTAAACCAAGGACAAAACCTGGTCTGGAAAATTAGAGCAAAACTAAAAAAGCAGAAAGAGTCGAAAAACCAAGACAAAACCAGGACTAAGCCAGTCGTACCATCTGAAAATGGATTAAAACTTGGACAAATCAGGGATGAAACCTGGACTATACACAAGACAAACTGCACTAAAGCTACACTTGACCAAAATAAAAAGCAGGATCAAACCAGAAATCGATCAACGATTAGCACAAAAACTAAAGGACACAACCGCTGGCCTCTTTTGGGCCGTCAATAGCATCTCTTCACAAAGACTTATCCAGGACTAAAGCATAATTATAACAGAACTTAATCAAGGTCTAAACTGGGATTAAAGTAAAACTGTGACTGAACCAGGAGAGACAGGGTTGAGGCTGTGACTGCGGCTCTCTGAGTACGACACGTCAGCCGTTCCCTCGACTCAGCAGCTGTCAATCTGCTGCACAGAAAGTGGAAAATCACTTCTCTGCGTGACAACTCTCAGCTTCATTGAGATGTTTTGTGTTGGCCGCTCCGCAGACTGCTGAGACGACAAGAAACGAGAAAAAACAGGCCAACTCATAAGAAATACTGGAGGAACAGGGCTCGAGCTGCTGACAAGGCACTTCGCGGCTCTGAAATTAACGTTGATAAAGTAGGCTGAGCCCCCTCCCCTCTCTCTGCACCGGGCCGTGTGCTAAATCAACACGGGGCAGGCGGTTCGTCATGTGACTGAATGGGTGCAGCGGCCTACATGTTAAAAATACAGAGAGCAGGCTTCAGTGGGGCACGAACACCTGCTGAGACCGGGCCTCAACCTGGACTCAAACACAACAAAAATACAGAAGAACAGCCAGAATCTGCACAAAAACCTTTAAAATCTGCACAAAAACCTCCAAAAATACAGAAAAACAGCCAGAATGTGCACAAAAATCTCCAAAATCTGCACAAAAACCACCTAAATCTGCACAAAAACCTACAAAAATACAGAAAAACACTCAAAATCTACACAAAAACCTGAAAAAAAAAAACTTTTATTAAAAACATCAAAAACCAGCACAAAAACCTTCAAAATCTACACAAAATCTACACAAAAACCTTTAAAATCATCACAAAAAACATCCAAAACCAACACAAAAACCTCCAAAATCTGCACAAAAACATTCGAAACCAGCACAAAAACATCCAAAATCTACACAAAAACATCCAAAACCAACACAAAAACCTCCAAAATCTGCACAAAAACCTCCAAAATCTGCACAAAAACCTCCTAAATCTGCACAAAAACCTCCAAAAATACAGAAAAACATTCAAAATCTAAACAAAAACCTTCAAAACCAACACAAAAACCTCCAAAATCTGCACAAAAACCTCCTAAATTGCTCCACGTGTTTTTTTCACCTGTTTCCTCGTCACTTTTTCTGCTTCATCTGCAAAACTCTGTACAAATCCTGATTGTTCACTTCCACTATTTCACTTTAACAAATTAAGAGAGAGGGTTAATTTTAAACCAGTAGCTTTCTCTAACGATTTCTCTCAGATGTAAAACACTTCTTTATACGTACATTATAATGATTTTTACCTAAAACTAAAACATTACGTTGATGCATTTGTTTAATGATTAAATTCCCTCTCGATCTGAGTTTGATTTCTATGGATTCAAATTAAACCAATCACAGAAACAAAACTGTGCAACTAGTTTCACTTCTTCATGAGCTCCTCCTGTTTTAGATAAAGTCAGGCTCAATGGGTCGCGTTCTGAAAGGCTGCGGAGGCTTTTGGAGTCTTTAACCAAGAACGAATAATTTGTTGGGTTTTTGGCTTCGTCCCACAGCTTACGTCCTTCTGTGAGGCTTTTATGTTCCTCATTGACATCACTACGTAACAGGAAACAACAGACTGCAGAGAGAAAATGCTGGATAAATGATTAGAATTAGTCGATGGGTCGGGTTCAGACCCACTAGACTTTGTTCAAAAACCAAAGGGTCTCGCTGGAAAAGCTTTTAACCAAGAACGAATCCAGAAAACAAACAGAAAGTCCACATCAGAAACGCCTCCAGGTCTATTTCTCTGATTGTGTGGCTCTAAATCAGAGAAAAGCCTGAAGTACCTCAAAGCGATTGTTGATAAATGTGAGTAAACGTCTGCAGATGCGTCGTCAGCATAACTCCGGCTGAATTACGCTCTCTCATTTCACTAATGGCTCAGCGGCGGCGCTTGCCACCGACCGAACGAATGCGGCGGGGTTTAAAAGTTGGAGGCGGAGTGATTATTTCCAGCGGGGGTTGGATACAGGTGGGAAAAGGGCAATCGCTCAGCTGGTGACGTTCATCAGCGCACAGCGGAAAGGTCAGGCCGTGTCTCTCGACGTGGAGCTCAGCCCGAGGCCTGTTTACCCCCCGCCGGTGCCTCCTCCTCCCGCAGCCTCCCAACTCCACCCCAGCAGGCTTTTATTAGCCCCCGTGAGACGAGAGGAGGGGCAGCGGCGGCGACCGACGCTGTAAACACACGACTAACCATCAGCACTTCCTTATGAGGCAGAGTCGCTTTTAACAGGAAGAAAATACTGCACAATACTGAACATTTCACTGAATATTTATAGAATCCCAGATACTTTTATCACATGCTCCACAGTGTCTTTACTCAAGTGTAGTAACCTTTGGTGCTTCTTTTATTTAAAAAAGGTAAAAAACTGACCAATTTTCCTCCACAAAATACTAATACGTTACATTAAATCAAAGTTTAGAGCTCATTTATCATTTATCCATTTTTCATTTGCTGCTGTTTCTCTATTTTTATCTTTTTTTTGTTGTTTCTCTGTAAAATAAGTCGTATTTCCAACAGAATAACCCATTTCCTTGGTTTACTTCCTTGTTCCTTCGTTGTTGACATCAGTGTCGACCAATGGGAGCGCTCCTTTTTACCTGAAGTGAACTGTGATTGGACAAAATCCTGCTGTGGACTGATCATTCTCATCTATTAAAATCCTTCATTATAAAGACTAGATCACGTCTTAAGGTCTCATTTTTTCACAGATTAAGAGATTACACTGAAAAACTAAATGCAACAAGAAAAAAAAATCAGGAAATTGACTTTTAACTGAAGTTATTTTGGTGATTTTACGAAGTCACAGCGGGTTACACACAAATATTTACTCCTTAACTACGTCGTATTATTTTGTCTTGCATAAATTAATTGTTTTTATTAGATCTTACGTCCTTTTTTGAGGCTTTTATGTTCCTCATCGACATCACTACATAAGCTTCGGGACTTTGCAGTTCTTTTTTTAAACAACAAACCTCTCAGTTCCTAAAGCTCGGAGAGAAAACGCTGATGAGCTTTTATTTAGAAAATCATTTGACGAAGCGGGAGCAGCTCTGACCTGGTTCTCCATCTGTTGTTGGTGTTCTCCGTCAGCGGCCGGTGTCCCTCCTGAGCAGGTCGTGCTGTAAACGGGACGCCTCCTGCGACATCGTTACGAGCGTCCATCACGCGGCGCTGGCTCAGCACGGTCCACGCAGCGCTTTCTCGTCGTGAATCACTCAGGTCGACGCTGAAGCGACGACGGCACCGGTCCAGCGCTTTAATGTGGGATTAGTTTGGCCTTTAGTGAACTTTGACCTCTGCTGCGGCGAAGCCCGAGCCCGTTCTCCACTGGAGCAGATGATTATGTTTAGACTGTGATGATACAAGCAAATTTAAGAAGCTACTCAGCCATTATACTTTATCTAAGTACATACAGACAGTCCATTCATGTGTCTAATGGTGTGGCTCGGAAAAAGTTGTGTGTGTTGTCAGCAGTTTGAGTTCCCTCTGGAATTTAGAAGAAGAAAAATAAATAAATAAAACTCTCTGTAGTGTCTCCTTGTCTTTTCATGTTGGGCAGCCACTGTAGTATTTATGTAATTCACCATAAAATTAAAGTTTTCCCCCTTTAATCCCATTATAAATATCTGCATAGAGTGGTTTAATTTATTTTATTTTATTTTATTTTATTTTATTTTATTTTATTTTATTTTATTTTATTTTATTTTATTTTATTTTGACCTGGTTGCTTTATAACCCTTATAAAGTTTCTTTATATTTATTTTATTCCATATTCAAAATTTGTTCTAAAGTCTGTACATATATATTTTTACTGCCTGCTCTCTTTATATATTTATGTGAATGTCCTCACTGTGGATCAAAAGTCTGGTCTAATCTAGTCTAAACTTCTGAACAAGTCTCTGAAGTTTTTCATCAACAGGTCTCACTCCTGTGTTTTTATTGTGTTTGGTTCATCAGCCAAAGCTTCTTAATAATATACTGCATTTTAAATGTTCTAAAATCAGAGGAGAATTAAACATTTTATATATTTTATTTTATTGATTTATTTAGTTTCCAAAACCACACCTTTGTCTTGTTTTTCATCTTATTTATAATGACTTACCTTCCTCATTCTGAGTTTTAATGTTGCATTTATTTGTCTATTTATTGTTTTATTCCTCTGTCTAAACATATTGCTCCTGGTGAAGTTGATAAACCTTTAACCCACTCATATTTTTCAAGAATAGGTCTGTAACTTTTGCACAACTGGCTTTTGATAAAATTACGCTCTAACAACTGGCTTCTGCTCCTCAAACAAATTAAATCCAGACATATATATTATGATTTGTCTGCAAAGCCAGACATCCAATGCTAATAGTTATTATTTCCAACAGAGAGAGGTCTGAAAACTGACTTCTGTGTTTAGTCCATTTGTGACAGAAAAGGCCCAGACGGATGTAACCGAATGAAAAAATGTGAAAAAAGCAGAATAGGTGCCTTTTAAAATTCCACGTGTGAAGCTTGCTTTGACACTATTGCAAGAAACCCAATTTTCCCAGTTTACACAGTAAATATTGGTGCTCCCAGTCGCTGTGTTGTCATGTAAACAGACAAAACCCCAGCAGTGGTTTTGTTTCAGTTTGTTGTCGTGTCGTAAACAGCCCTGGGTCTCAATCCCGCTCTGATTTATTCACACAAAGCTCTTCCCCGATTGAAACCCCGGCTGCCACGCATCACTGACGGGCAGGTCAGGCTCGGCAACCGCAATGAAGGACAACATCATTAAGCTCGATATCAGCGGCGGCAAAAGCAAACAGCCTGTCCACAGTCATCAGCGTGATGCATTGGCACTCGCCGCCGAGAGGACGTTTTAATTGTGTCCAAACATTCGCACACACTCGCGCGGTCCTCGAACGCACCGTCACGCCGGCGGCCCGTGTGGAATAAAAACCTTCGCGTTGTGTGCGTCTGCTCGCTCTGTTTGTGTGGGTTTTTTTCTGTCTTTTCATGCTATCGAGCGCTCGGTCTCGCACACAAAGCGACGGTTCGGATCAATGGCGCTCTGACCTTGTACGGGTGAACTTTCCCGCCGAGCATTTGTCCGCCTTCTGCTGAATGGAGCCGGCGGGTTTCATAGAAAACGACAGAAATCAAAGCAGTGAAGGTGCCAATTAGCGCCTGCTCTCTTCTCACATTATTGATACATATCCATTTTTGAACGGTCACATGTAAAAGTACTATTATAAAACTCTCACGTTAGTAATTAGACTTTTTTAGTGTCTATAGAAAGTTGGAGTTCATTTTGTTTCCTGCTTTTGACGAAGGGTTCAGAGGTCAAGAGGAGGATGGAAAAGCCGACACTGAGCTGTAATTAAGCTCTAGCATCAAGGATATAATGTATTTCACAGTGTTTTACAGAACTACTCACATATAGGACTTATTTAATGGTAGAAATGTACTTCACTCAAGCTTTTATTGTGGAAAACACAAAACCTCCTGAGACTCAATCACTGGATTCTCTGAGTAGGTCACTTTATATATTTGTGCCTCTCTACAGTTTTATGATCATCTATTAACAACATATTTAAAGCACCTGAGAATATCACTTCCTTTACATTTTGTTTATCTAGAAATAAAAAGAAATAAATAAAAATATATGTATTAAACGGAAAAGACTAAATGTAGCAACAGCTAAAATAGACACTGTACAGTTCTGTAATGAAAATATCACATGTACACAGGCTACTCTTACATTACAGAGGTCAAAGGGCAGAGGTCAAAGGGAGCGTGTCTGTGTTCATTCAGAGGCTGAAGTCATAAAAGAATGATCTTCAGAAAATCATAACGCCTGGTTCACAAAAGACAAGCCTGACGCTGTCGTCGAGGTAGGACTCCTTTCACTTTTAACTCTTTTTTGTTTGTCATTTATTGTAATTCTAAATAAAGCCAAGGATTCAAAATACTTACTTAATAAACACATTATTGACTCTGGATGTGGGCATTTGTGGCAACTTTTTCTCTCCTTCCTCCTTTGGCCAAGATTCACCGTTACTTAAACTGAGATCATCACAAATAGATTCATGCTAAAGCTGTAAAGACATTTTTAGCTGAACGGAGACGAGACCCACCTGGGCTTCTTCGTCTACACAGAAAATGGAGGCTCACTGCAGACGTTTAAGCTTCCAGTGAGTTCACAGTCGTCCTTCTACACGTGTCAAGTGTGTGATAGTGATTTAACTGATCCTTCTGTTCTTGTTTCTCGTCAGGACAACAACGAAAGCTTCGGATTGGTCCGGCTGCAAATAGAAGACAACCACGGACACCTGAGCTACACCTGTCTGTATAGTTTCAGGATCTATGAAAGGAGCCCAGCCATTAAGGACAGTAGTTTTTGGAGGAGGTAGACTCTTTATTTTAAACTAAAGGAGAGTAAACCAGACTTTATTTCCAAAGAAGCTTAGCTCGAACAAAACTTAGACTTGAACATGGAACGTGTTGATAAAGGACAACGATGGGACTCATGATCCTTCCTCAACAACCTTTAAAACAACCCAAAAAGTCAAAATGAGCCTTATTTAAAACAAATAGGAACACAAGCTAAACCAAAGACACAGACAGCTCAATTATTTAGAGCGTAGACATTAAAAAGAGAGTTTACTGTTATTCTTGTGAGCAACGCCGAGCCACTACGCTGTATTATTGAGACAATCGTTTAGTTTATTACCATTTAAAGCTACCTTTTAACACTCCCCAGAGGCCCGAGAGACTATAATCCAGCGTTACTCTGTATTTGAACGCTCTGCTTTGTTATTTCGCTCTGTGTTTTGCGGTTATTTGCATATCAGACCGAAGCCGTCACCGACAATGATGCATTACTGCGAATCAAACCGGAGCCGAGCGTAAAAATGAGCCTAATATCAGCGACGCTTTGTGTAAAAAATTGTGCCATTATTTCCCTGGCCTTCTTCAAAAACAAACGGATAAATATGTCCATTTTCCCCAACTTTAGTCCCATTTCACGCTGTTCTCCGGCGTTTCATTTCACGCTCGGCTTCAGCCTATTTATAGATGAGACGGAGGAGAGGCAGGAGGCCGTTTACTGACGACCTGAGGACGCCATACATTCAGACGAACGGCCGCGCTGCTTATTGTCGGAGGCAGTTTGTCCCAAAAATGGAATAGAAAAAAGATTGTACGGAATGAAAACGGAGATTAAAATGTTGCAGAAATATCAAAGGTTTAGGAAAATGTAGTGTTTGATTTTCAGCGAAGTCAACAAAGACGAGGCGTGTTTCGTTTCCAGCGTCGGATGAGGCTATAACGCCAAGCTGGCAGGTGTTTAGCTCCAGCGTTTTGTTGGGGTTTAAACACCTGTCCACATGTGTTTACCTAAAACACCGGAGCGTTTGGAAAGATGCTGCTTCGGACGCTTTAGGCATTAAATTAAACTCTTTCAAAACAAAAAAATACACTTGAATTGTGCTAAAAAAGTGAAATAGGTCTGGAATCCCTTCTCTTTACAGCCATTTCCACTTCAGAGGGATTTATACAGCTTCTTTTTGTTCAATTTATATAATTATCTGCAACAACAAGACTATTTCAGACCTTTATACTTTGGACTTAACTTTCTTATTAATTACTATTGATTAACAAATGCAAATCAAGAACCTCAGTGTATAATCCTTCCATTAATGTGTTGCTTTCCTTCTCTTCATCATCTGTCTATAATTATTTATGAGACACAAGCCAGACTTTATCTTGATTAGTTTGTGAAGGATATTTTAACAGTTGCAGCCGGTGACAGAGAGAAAGGAGTCTCTGACCAGACTTTCACACCTGCACCTGTTAGATCTGGACTTTTGGACTTTCCTGTTTGGTTTGACCCAAATCTTCAGGTGTAAAAGCTCCAGTGGACCTTGGTTTAGACCAAACAGCTGCTCTTTGGTCTTGGTCTGAACTGGAAATAGTTTGGAAATAGAGCGAACGAAGGGAAACAGGCAAAGTGGAGACTGGTCGGGTTTTAAAAACACATCAAATCCACAGATGTCACTTGTCACATGACGTTCCAGGAAGTTTAATAGCTGCAGATAAAGTGTATTTTCAGCTGAATATGTCTTTTAACAGAGAAACAGCTGAAAAAAGAAAAGCATCAACAGAGAAAAGGGAGGCAACGTAAAACACAGATAAATACTGTCAATTCAATCACGTAATGTTTAACGAGGAGGAGATAATTGTCGTCCTGACGCTGAAGTCACAGCTAAGCTAACGCTAAACTCTAAACTTCAGTTTGGTCAAATGGATTAGTATTTTGGAGGAAAAACTGGTCTGTTTTTACTTTTTAATAAAAGAGAAGCAGGAGAGGTCCCTAGGCTGATTTTGGAGGAGAGTCTGAGACAGGAGTTTTCTGGAAATAAGCCGTATTATAATATTAATAATGTTAATATAATATAATTTCTCTCTTTTCACCTTTTTAAATGCGTCAGTTTCCTGCTTAATATAATGAAAAGAGAGATCCATGAAGTGAAGAGCACCAAAAATACACAACTTCTCACTTTTTGGTCACTTCCGAGCAGCACTTCTTCACGATTTTCTAAAAGTCTAAATGAATCGTCATTTGTTGAACAGTTTTTGTCCTGTAAAACTCAGACTCTAAGTAAACCAGGCTAGAATTAGAATCAAACATTAAATTGCGTTGGCACTTCCTGTTGGGTTACTTACTCCAGATTTATTTAGTTGATTTTAAAAGCTCATTAAACCTGTGTCCGTCCCGCTCCAGCCTCTCGAGTCCCGTATCTCCTCCGACAGATGGAGATTAATCTGGCAGATATTTCCTCAAATCTAAACCAGGCATCGCTCTTTTTTTTTTTTATTTCCGTGTTGAACCTGGGACACAGTCAAAGCGAGCACTTCCTCAATATTTACTTTGATTCGTGGCGTCAACCTCGGCTCTAATTAGCAGCGGTAGGGGGTTTTAGACTGTGTCGTTTAAGCAAAAAAACACCACACTTACTTCCCATTACACTTACAAATATTGCGCTCATGCATAATTTAACCTCCCGCCCACATCCAAAACGAGGCACTGCTCTTCATTATTTATTTTAGCGGCACTTCAATAATTTATGGCGCTGTGTACGAGAGCCATCGGAACAGACTGCTGCTCACTTAATTACCGAGGCTGCCAGCTCGCTCGACTTCTCCCGTATTAAACAGAGTATTAGCAGGATTAGACCGCAAATACACACACTGAGCACACTTTAGTTATTGCTTTCTAATGAGGACCCGGCAGAGACGGTGGATAAAAGAGACGTCAGGACGGGACCGAGACCAGGAGACGCAGATAAAGACGGACACTGCTTATTTTAAAATGTGGCTCACTGTTGCATTTTTTTCTGAATAAGTCTGTTAATGATAGATTTAATAATGATGTAGTGATGAAAAAGGCTGAAATACAATAGAGAAAAAGAAGGAAGACAAGTAAAAAGGTGGGTTTCCTGCTAAAGCCTCATTCTAACACATTAGCATCACTAGCTGCACAGGGCTAACTGTTAGCATGGATCTCGATGTACACGCCTGTCATACCTTTGAAGAGACCTTGTGGAAATTTTTAATTTAAAAATGACATGGATCAAGCAAAGAAAGCCATTGTTTTAGTGAAAGTATTAAAAAGCCTAAAGCCTACATTCTCTTAATCTCAAGAAAAACATGGAAAATTGACAGCATTTTAGTAGAATCCATTGAAATTACAAGAAGAGGCTCAACTTTGTTATTTATAAAATGATATTACAGGTTTATACTATTACAGACTGTACCTGATTTATTATTTTTTAGTTGTGAAAATGGTTTAAACCCAAATAGTTTATTGTAAAAATCAATAATTAGTGAAAAAAAACAGTCTTTATGATCCATCTAGTGTTTATTCTAAGAGATTGTAATAGATGAGAACCATCACATGCTCCAAAAAGAAGCGCTCCCATTGGTCGACACTTGTCACATGACGTTCCAGGAAGTTTAATAGCTGCAGATAAAGTGTATTTTCAGCTGAATATGTCTTTTAACAGAGAAACAGCTGAAAAAAGAAAAGCAAGGAGGCGAGGAGCTTTAAGTAAATAAAACCAATCAAAACAAACTGTTATCTTAAGTAACATTAAGTGGAAGTATCATTTTTAATTTTCTGTCCCTGTTCTGTTCTGTGTTTAATCATGCCGCTGGTTACTTTCTGTTCCTCCAACAGTTTTCCAGGTTATTGTCACTTTTATGTTTAATTTCCATCAGACAAACATTATAGACGGGTCCAGAAGAAGAATAAAGTCTATGAAGATAACAAGCGTCCATTTTGGATGTGTCCTCAGTCCACTACAGTCTTTAATGTTGCTGTCGCGGTCATTTCCTCGGTTTTTCAGACACAGTCAGTGTAACGTTACAGCAGCTCTCTACAGCGATTATTCAAACTGAAAGCCGGCCCGTGATTGGATGGGACGACCCGCGCACACGCTCAGATCGATACAGGATTAAGCTGTTATGTCCACTTACGGCTGATAGAATAATAGATCCTAGCGGGGCGCCTTCTGATTTGGTCCGATTCAGCCGTGATTTATGAGCGCTGCTACTCTAAACGGGCCGCTTAAAAAATGAGACTTTTCATAATAAATACTTTCCAGAGTGCTGCGGATCAATTGTGCCCCGAGAACGATGAAGACAGATGGTTGTTGGGTTTACGGCTGACTCGTCGCCTCACACTTATGTGTTTTAGTGTCTGCGCTGCCTGGAATACAGGCCCGATGCAGCAAAAGATGGATTAAGTGGCTTTTCACTTTGAGGGTTACTTAGTGACAAAAGAAGAAGAAAGAAAGAAGGAGCAGATACATAAAAAAAGACTCTGGAGTGTTTGACTTTGTCTGACACCGGAGTCTTTTTGTAGAGCAGTTGTTTTTGTGTCAAAGATGGAAGATTTAGCACGAAACAAATCAAAAAGCTTGAACAGAAAGGGACCGTATTATTGTAAATGTTCAGGAAAAGATGCAGCTCTAAACTAAAGGAAGGAAACTTCAGCTCCTAAATGCTCATTACACTGTTTTTGGGGTTTATTTTACACATTTAAAGAAATAAAACTGTACGCTCAATGGTAATGTTTGTCCAGCAGCTTTGAGTCGACGCTGAGACTGATGCAAAACACACAAACTACAGGCTACAGTTTCAACATTCATTTAAGTAAATGTAAGAAAACTCACCCTGACTCAATTTAACCATCGACTTTAATCCGAAATGTTGTGTGATTTGAAGTTGTCTTGAACGTTTATTTAACAATCGAACACAAAAGGGTTTCAGCTCTATTCTTTTATAGTTTAAAGGTGAATACTCCTGAGAAGCTCTGTCCACACTTTCACAGTTTGGCTTTGAACGCACCACTTGTTGTTTTTTCCTGTGACAAAAGGTGACAGATTGAGTTTGTTGAGCAGGTTAAACATGTCACAGAAGCACACAGCCTTCTTGTTTTAGTAAAAAAAACAAAAAAACAAATGAAGCAGCTCTGTCTCTGTCGTGATCTCTTCTACTTTCATGTGGTTAATATTCATGTGGTTCATTCACATCTTTCAAAACTCAGTTCAGTTCATTTCTGTGAACGACAGTGAGACTGACCCGAGTGAAGCCAGAACGTCGAAGGAGAGTTTGTTTTGATGCAGACGTCTGAGTGAGTTAAAGTGGAGTCTGGGAAAGAGGCTCCGACAGAAGGAATATTTCAAAATAAAAGATTGTGTATAAAACGAACAATCTAATGAAATACAGGTTGTTTTTCATGGACCAATGAGCCATGGACCAGAGGTTGGGGACATTTTCAGACACTTCTGGACGAGGTTCATGGTGATGTCCAAATTCTACAAATTCTCAAACACACAGAAAAATTCATCTTTATTTCATTGAACCATTACCAAAAAAACATCTTAAAAATCTTAATAAATCAGTAACTACCCCTTCTTATGGCTCACGGGCACAATTTCGAATGTTTTTGGAGAACTGCTTCCTCTGATTCTTCCTCAAAAAACTGAAAATTAAAAGTGTGAATATAGTACACATCTGTGAGTTTATCCTGTAACCCCTCGGCCCATTTATTTTCTTTTTTGTTGTTTTTTATTTGGTGCAATAATTGTTTTGCTTGCAATGTGTGAATTTCTCTGGGTGTTTAATAAAAAAAAGATTAAATAAATAAATAAAATAGTAAAGTAAAATAAATTAAAAAAAATAATAATTAAATTAAAATAAATAAATAAAATAAAATAAAATAAAATAAAATAAAATAAAATTAAATTAAATTAAATTAAATTAAATTAAATTAAATTAAATTAAATTAAATTAAATAAAATATAGGTTGAGCCAGCAGAAAAAAAGCAAATCAACAAATGAGCAAGAAGTCTATAGAGTAACTTTTTCGGTTTTGAAATATTATAAAAAGAGTCAAAATGAATAATAAAATAATAAATAGTGAAACTGTATCATTCCATGTCACGTATAAAATCTAAAAGTCAAAACCAGCCCAAATCCTCTCGATTATCTTGGAGCATGTTCCTCCCTTAAAGACGTTTGCTTGTATTTTAAAAGTCTATTTTAAGTCGGATTACCACAACATCTTTTTTAATTCAAGGGTCTTGTAAACGTAGTGACTGTGAAATTGGATCAAATCTGAAGTGAAGTACGGCGCGACCCTGGGTTTTGACTCTCAGGTGTGAAGTCTTTTCATTAACTGTAATAATGCTCCGGGAGGGGGCCGCCACACAAAGCCCGTCATCGCCATCATCGCCTCATGAATAATCCTATTAAAATGAATAAATGGAAGGAAAAAAAAGATTACTGCAGCCTCTTGTAATGGTTTGCCCAAATCTGGCTTTGAGACATGGAAGCTGGCTATTTATCGGAGCGGACGCCGCCGTGAGCTCACTGATGCGGCAGATTTAATTTATGCCGCGTTATTAGACATTATCAGCGTCTGAATAGGCAATAACAGCTGTCCCTTTTCTGCACAGAGCCACGCTACTGAGCAGAGATAAGATGAGATTTGTATTTTTTTGTAGCCGTCTCAACATTGTCATTTAAGGCCGGGGTGTTTTTCGATGTATTTTGAAGACGACATGTTCGGGTCGGAAGGATTTTAGCAAATATTGAACATGTCCTCAACTTTGACATGAAATGGAGACATGAAGAAATGAAAGAACCGAGAAAGCATTACATCTTCAATGTTGCTGAACACTGAGGTCATGTATGTTAGAGAATGGAGACACAGTCAAAATCTATAAGGAGCCTTTTGTAGTTTGAGGAGTTAACACATTTCATTTATTTTGTTCATTCCATTATTTTGAGCCACAATAATAAACAAACAGAAAGCAGCTCCATCCCAAACGGATGAAAAAGGAACAGGAAGATCAGTCTTAATAATAATATCATGATATTTAAAGTAAATTCTCTTCATTTTATGGCATTATGGTTTAGTTTGAAGGTTAGTATTAAAGGAAAAATATGCTGGTTACAAAGGATTGATCTGAGATGACCAACTCTGACGAACATCAAGACAAAGTTTCATGATAAAATATTCCAAATTTAATCACAAGGTTGTAATAATTGTAATAATCAGTTGTTTTACAGTTTCATTTATTTATTTATTTATTTATTTAGTGAAGACAGTGCACATTAATGAAGTGAAAATACGCCGGATTTAGCTCAAAGCTTTTCCATCTGTTGTCGTCAACATTGAAGGACAAGAACAAACACAACATCAACAAACAAACAAAACATATACAGAGCTATATAAAGAAACAAATAACATTTCTGAGCACATTAGTGATGCTTATGGGTTGTATGAGAGTTTGAGGAAGAATTTATTAGATCCACAACTAGAAAAGTACTGAGGGACAGACAGAAGAAAGCACTAAAACATTTACACAAAGATGTGTTTTGCTGAAACTAAAATGTTTCTGTTTCTCATTTACACGAAAAAAAACCAAACAAACGAGGAAGTGTTTTTGTTCCACTCTTGAGTAAAAGCTGCCGTCCTCTTTGAAAACCATAACGTCAAAGATAGAAACCTAACAGAAGAGGAGGAGCAGAAGAAACAAAAAGAAACCCCACCCCCTACTGGTCTGGAGTATGTACTACATCGTTTCTGGAGGCTCTGTGTGAACATGAATCAGTAACGGTCTGACTCAGAGGATAAAAATAAAGAATAAATACAGCACAGATACAGGTCACAGAGGGAAGACCCAGAGAACAGTCAATCATTGAAGACCTCAGAGAAAAAACAGATGATTGGCTTTAAATCATTATTTCCAGTTTTGATTGTGATGTTTTGTTTGGAAAAGCTTGTTGTTGAATTGGGACAGAGGCTCCTCACACAATAGGACACAAAAACAGACAAATACATTTTTAGTTTAGAGACAAAATGAGTCATTAAGAAATACTATATTAAAACAAACAAGAAAAACAGCCTTTGAAAAGACATATTAAGGCGAAAAATGCAACAATTTCCTTTTCTGCACATGTTTATTTTGTTCTGTTTTGTGTTTAAGAGCTGGACCAACATGTGTTTCCAGAATAGTCTTAGGTTCAGGACCTTATTATAATGTCCTAATTGTTAAATCTAGCTCTGCTCTTACGTCTGTGTTAGTTTCTCACTTTGTTAAAACCATTCCTTTGCAGCTGATTGAACCACACTGCCGTCTCTTCATCGTCATTTAAGAACGCTGCATTTTCCTAATTCACTGCTGCGGTCGCTGCTGGGAGCTGACGACACGGCGGCGTCTGGAGGATCGGGATGTTTTCAGATCGAGCGAGGCGTATCTCTCCCGGAGCGCGTTGATCTATGAATGTCGAATGAACCTTTGAACGAGCTTTTTCTAAACTCAAAAACGTGTTGGTAACAAAAGCTCCCTGCTGCCAAAATGAGACGCCGCGCCACCTCGACTGAATTATATTGATAACCGGGAGAATAAAGCAATTTCTTTTTTATCATAGTTTCATATTGCGGCCTGTGCAATGGCCCGTGAGCTAAATTTACTCCTGGAGCACTTGGATGCAATATATCCCCTCGCTTTCTCTCTCCGCGGCTGCCATATTTGCTCGCTAAAACCAGTCCTAATGTATCAATTGTTCTGATCTGCCGCTGCTGGAGTGTGAACGAACAAATTGGATTGTGCACCGCGTTTTGCCTCCCTCCTACCTCCCCGAATAGCTTCCCCCCTCCGCCGTTACCCGCCCCCGCCTCGGCCCCACTACATATTTTCAGGGAACATCTCAATCCCAGGCAATTTCTACTCGGACGAACGGCGCGCACGCACTTACGGAGACCTTTTAAAACCATTTCCCAAGGTCAGAACAAATGGGCAGGCTGTAGTGGCGTATAATGATAAAAGCACTCAGAGTGGCTGCTGCTAAAGTGCCGCTCCAAAAAAGACAAAATGGCCTCTCGTCCATCCCCGCTGCGTGTCACCGCTCCGGCCCCAGCCCCAGACGCTTTCATAACTCTCTCTTTTGGCTTTTACCGAGATACGATAAACCTCTGTCTTGCTCCTGGACGGGTTTTAAGTGGATTTGTTCTCTGTTGTCAAAATGAAACACAGCCAAGACTCAGGAATGAAAAGCAGAAAGGTGACATTTGCTGAAATACAGTGTGGAGCAGGAAAACCTGGCTGTATCGGGACGAATGTGCTTTTATTTTAATACAAAAGGAACAAAAAATACGATAAATAAGGTGAGAAGTGCAGTTTTTGAGCTCTTACTTTCTCTCTTTTCTTGAGTCTGTGAACAGCTATGGTGGCCCTGTTGGGACACGCTGATGTTTCATGAAGAAACACAATAGAAATAGTTGAGTTAACTTTAAAAATGTTGAAGCAAAATTGATTTATTCAGAAATGTCCTAAGCCTCTATGAAAAACAAAAAGAAAACCTTCATAATCCGTTAATGTTACTTTCATGTGTATTTTTGGGGTTAATATGCCATTTTAATTTTCTTTTTTATTATTTTTGTACTCATCTTGGAGGAGCAACAAGTGTGTGCTACTCTTCAACTCAGTTTGTCCTCTCTGGGCAGGTGTCTGTGTCATTGGATTTGAACAGGTTTTAGTTGGATTTGAACAGGTTTTAGTTTTTTTTTTTTTTTTTTTGGGGGGGGGGGGGGGGGGGGGGGGGTGGTTGTGGGGTTGGGGGTTGTTTTGGGGGGGGGGGGTTTGTTGTGGGTTGGGGGGGGGTGGTGTGGGTGGTGGGGTTGTTTTTTGGGGGTTTTGGAACAGGTTTATTTTGATTTGAACGGTTTTAGTTGGATTTGAACAGGTTTTAGTTGGAATTGAACAGGTTTTAGTTGGATTTGAACAGGTTTTAGTTGGATTTGAACAGGTTTTAGTTGGATTTGAACAGATTTTAGTTGGATTTGAACAGGTTTTAGTTGGATTTGAACAGGTTTAGTTGGATTTGAACTGGTTTTAGATGGATTTGAACAGGTTTTAGTTGGAATTGAACAGGTTTTAGTTGGATTTGAACAGGTTTTAGATGGATTTGAACAGGTTTTAGTTGGATTTGAACAGATTTTAGTTGGATTTGAAAAGGTTTAGTTGGATTTGAACTGGTTTTAGATGGATTTGAACAGGCTTTAGTCAGATTCAAACAGGTTTTAGTTGGATTTGAACAGATTTTAATTGGATTCAAACAGGTTTTAGTTGGATTTGAACAGATTTTAGTTGGATTTGAACAGATTTTAATTGGATTTGAACAGATTTTAATTGGATTTAAACAGGATTTAGATGGAATTTAACAGGTTTTAGTCAGATTTAAACAAGTTGTAGTAGGTCGGTTAGTCTTTGTAGCAAAAATCAAAACCATCTAAAACCTGTTCAAAACCATCTAAAACCTGTTCAAACCTAGAGCCCAAAACGTAAAAGTACTAAATGTATTGAAGGGCCACATAAAACACTGCAAAGGGCCACATTTGAGTTTGACATGTGTGGATTAAACCGACATAAAAACAACTCATAAACAACACAAAGAGTGAAGAGATGTGGAAGAAAAAGGCTAAACACTGAAAATAACATAATATCATTACAGCTGAACACACGTGACACTTTTAAACTCAAGTCACGTCCAATAAAAACCCTGTTCTTGACATTTATGCCGAGTTATGAGCTTTGCATTTAGTGACTATCTTCATCTTAAACCAACACGAGACGCGTAATAGAGGCTTTATTATTCCACATCTTGAGGATATTTCCTGGTCTTTCCGGCGGCGCGGGAGTCGTGAGCGTTATTCTCCGGCCTCCGCTGTCGTTCTGCAGATGCTCTCTAACGAATGACCCTGCCTTTACTCACATCTGCTCTCTCAATCTCATTTCTGAAAGGTTTTCAAGCCTCCGAACACACTCAGATGGCCACCGGTTTTTCTTTTTGTGCAAATTCAATCGGTGGCAGAGTGTCGCAGCCGTCACAAGGACATCTCCGGCTTTTGAACCGTAAATGCATTTGCTCATTTCTCACGTCCTTCGGGCGCTCGCTGGAGCTGGATGTCATGTAACTGGCATGTTTCACAAAAGATAAAGAGCTTTTGAGGCATTTTTCGATAGAGACGAGCCGGCTAAACCCTGACACTGTCGCTTTAATAAGAATATTAAAGGTCTCCGATTGGACTTGTCGCTCTCTGGTCTTCAGTCACCGACTCAGATAAAGCTCTACAAAGGCCTCGAGCCACAGTCAGATTGTATTTGAAATGGTTTGCTCTTTCTGCAGCTTATTGTAGACTCTATTTTCCAGATAGTCTGTGTCAGGTCTGGAATATAATACAGTTCTTCTCCAGCGCCACCAACTGTGTGACTGCTGCACATAATCTCTTCTCTGTTTTCTGTCATTTCCATGTTTTTTGTGTAGATTTCTCCATATTTCTCGGTTTTATGCTCTTTTTTGCTTCACTGGTGGGGTTTTCTTTCACTAATTTCACATTTCCATCAGCCGTGTGCTATGTTTATGCTCCATCAGGGACATTTTATGCATCATCCTCCCATTATGGCTTTTTTTAAGGCCTATTGTTTTGCCAAAGTCTTGTTAAGGCAGGACCGAGCTAAAAGGTTCGTAAGAGCTCACCGTAAACACCTTGCAGCAGTAGTTTATGAAAACACTTCCTAAAACAACTCTAGGAGCAAATAGGCAACAGAAACCTTTTATCACCATGAAATCACTGTTGTCTCACAGAAAAAAGGCCCGAGATCGACCAGAATTATCAGTATTTATGAGTTTATGAGACGCTTTCTTCAGGTGTGTTCTTGCTTCATTAAGAAACAATCCATTTTATTTGACTCGCTACAAAAGGCCCGGTTCAAGCCAAAATACACCAAAAAACAGGCTTTTCTCAAGAACACACTGGATGGTGCTGTCGGCCCAAACGTTTATTTACACAATTAAGCAATAAATGCAATAAAATCTGCAAAAACAAGGCTTTTTTCTGCCTAATGTAATGAGGAAAACCCCGTGAAGTGATATTGATGTAAACAATGAAGTAATCTCAAACTAAACTTGTTTTCTGCTCCTTCTTCTTCTGAATAAACAGTTATTTTGGTCCAAACACATCTTTATCAATACTCTTCTGAGCTGGAGATGTATCCTGTGAAAACTGGAGGTGAGAGTTTGGTTTTGAAGTATTATTGTTGTATAATTTTTGTTTTTTTCTCTCTTGTGAAAAGTGGGAAGTTCTGTGATGTTTTTGTTTGTAATTATGAGCCTCGTCCTGTTTGGGTTCTTTTCTTTTTAGTCATAAACGGCACTAAAACAGAGTTGGTTATCAGAGTTTGTTTAGTGTCTCTCAAGCTTCTTTTATTCTCCTTTCTGTGATTTTGGAGCAAAAGCCTCAGTTTTATTTATATTTCATGTACAGCACAACAAAAAGACAACACACTGCTCCATTTAGAACTGTGTCCTGGGGTTTGACAAAGACCAGCTGCTAATGTGACATAAACCGTTGGTGTCAAACTCAAA